>CM041778.1:102375972-102479925 GCA_023374045.1 Limonium bicolor
GGATCCAGCTTGCATTAGATGGTGCTAAGCTCTTCCCTAATGGTTTGGGCCTTGACAAAAAGGGAACCACACTCTGATTTATGGAGCGAAGAGAGCCCCTTTTTAAGATGACACAACTGATTAACAATAGTGTAGAGATGACTCCCATCAGGGGGGATTCCAGGCTTCCCGATCCGGGGGAAGCAAAGAGGGATCTTTTGTCCAAAGATTAAGGAATTTAAAGCTCTTTCTATGGGGAGAGGCCTGGGGTAGAGTGATAATCATGGGACTGTGGTCAGAGACGAGAGGGGGAAGGAAGGAGGCGAAACTAGTAGGAAAGGCCAAAATCTAATCCTCATTTACAAGGACTCGATCTATTTTACCCACGACCCGCCTATGGTCGTATTGACTATTCCACCATGTATAATGAAGACCATAGTAGCGGAGATCCTAACTCCGCTCTGGCCACACAGTTCGCAAAGTCATGGAATTCCCTAGGGAGGGGTTCCGGGTACTAAGCCTATTATGAGCATAGAGGATGCTATTGAAGTTGCCTGCTACAAGCCAAGGGCCAGTAGTTTTGTTATTGAGATTAATGATCTCATCCCAAAGATGGGATCTAAGGATCGGGTTGTTACTCCCATACACAATAGAGATGGTAAAGGTGGAAGCTCCTAAGAGGGTAGCTTGGTAGGTAAACATTTGTGCCAAATGATGGAGAAGAGAGATGGAGATAAGGGAAGGGTCAAAGAGAATCCAGATGCGTCCGTTAAGATGCACATTATAGTTATGAACGAGGTTGCAAGAAGGGAAGAACTGATTCAGGATAGAAAAGTGATTAGAATGAGAAACATGAGTTTCAAGGAGGCTAAAGACACGAAGCTTATTATTAAGGACAAATTTTTGAACTTCACGGAGTTTGGAGTGGTCGTTACACCCCCTGACATTCCAAACTGCAATATTCATGAGGGGAAAGTAGAGAAAGGGAGAGGGGGCTGACAGAGCCGCCCTGAGTAAAAGTAGAGAATGAGTTAGCAAGTTGGAGGGAGAGGTCCTCAGCTGGGGGGGGGGGGGAGGTTTGGATTTCTCCTTGTGGGTACTCCTTTTAAGGGGGACAAGGTTCCAAGGGTCTGAAGGGTCAATAAGCATCAATTAGAGGGAGGGTGACATGAGCGAATTGGGCAACTCTAGGAGAGAGCTTGATCTAGGAATAGTAGTTTGGGGTGGGTAGGGATACAAGAGAGGAGCTAGGAGGTAGGGCCAAGGGAGAAAAAAAAACTTGCTTAGAGATTAGGCGGAGAAGCATGGGAGAAGGGGAGCAGGCACGAGAGAAGATGGGGTCCTTTATAAAGGAGGGCGCAAGGGCCTCGATTAAGGATTGAGGATTAGAGACTCGACTTTGGAGAGAGAGAAGTGAAAATAACGCACCCCACGCGCCTTCCTTTTTCTCCCCCTGTTCATTTGTCTTGATCCCGACCGTTGCTGGTGTCCTCTCTCCTCCTAGTAGCACCGGCCCCACCCCCGGGGTGCTTCCCCCCATTGCTGGCGTCCTCCCCCTTCCTCCGTGTAGTTCTCTCAATGGCGAAGCGACGACCGGCCACTCCGGCCTTATCGCCGCCTCCGGTCTCTCCCTCCTTGCCTGTGCAGCATGCTAGTCCTACTCCCGTAGCCTCCACCTCTAGCGTCTCCAAGCAGCTACGACCAGCCGCCTCAGCTACCGCTTCTTCTTCGAGCTCCTCGGGTGTTTTTGCCCCCTTGCTGCCCCCTACTGTAGCCACTCCCCCTCCTCCCTCGGCTGCTCCGGCTCTTGGCGATTCTGTCTGCTACGCTCCAGCTCAGGCGGCTTCTGGTGCCGGGTCTAAGCAAGAGGAGTTTTTGCCCCATTTTCCCTCTTCTTCGGTTCCATATTTGGTCAATGGTTTGACTCAGGTATGTGTAGCTTCGACTGATGTGTTTTCTCCAGATGCGTTGGTAGTTGAGCTCACTAGTGTTGGTCTGAGTGCTGCGCCCGTTGCGGCGTTCCGTATCCCCTCCAGTTGTGCTAGCGGTCCGTCTTCTATCCCAGTGGTCAAAGGTTTGACCAGTCCATGTGAGGGGGTTGTTTCCATTCCTCGTTCTGGCCCCCTGTTGGATGGGGCGAATAGTGTGAAGATTGACTTTCCTATCTCTGGTGTTATTTATCCCTATAAGGGCGCCGACTCTGAATTGTCTGGAGTCGGAGCCGGCTCTATGACCAAATTGAGTGGTGCGGTCGGGTGCACCCCCTCACTATCTAACTTTGTTGCTAGTTGCTTGGGAGCGGACAAAGTTTTAGTTCATGGCAACGGATGTGTCCAGGTTCTTGCCCCAGATTGCGCTCTTGTGCCTTCTTCAGGGATCCTTACTTCAGATCCAGGTCTGGACCTAGTGGTTGATCTCTTCAAACCCCCTGTAGATGCGGTCTTGCAGGATTACCGCAACCGTCCTGATCCCCTCCTTTATAGTCAGCCTCAGTGTGACTTTCCCCCTCTCTCGAAGGCGCTGCCCTCTGCTACTATCCCAATAGGCCAATGTACGATGACGAAGAAATCTCCTAAGCCCCAAATCAGTTAAGTCCCCTAACCCCTCTGGTCCGAAGACTAATCCATCTTTTCTTATATGCTATGCTACTCGCCAAACAAAAGTCTAGTTCAGGGTTGTCTCTGCAAATGAATAAACTTGATAACCTTAATTCTGATTGTTCATATGTCTTAATAGAGGAATATGATATATCTTCAGAAATTGAATATTGGAGGAACTTGTTAGTGGGGCACATCTGGGGGAAGAAGTTTGGCTTTAATATTGTTCAGAAATTTGTTAAAAGAGTTTGGAACTTCGTTGCCCTCCCCCAAATCCTCCTTCATGAAGAAGGCTGGTTCCTGTTTCGATTCGATAAGGAGGAGGATCTTCACCTTGTTCTGAATAAGGGTCTTTGGCTCCTAAACTCCTCCCCTTTAGTTCTCAAGAAATGGTCCCCAAATTTCTCCTTCAATCCAAAAGATCTCAATCGTATCCCAGTTTGGATCCAACTCCCTAGACTCCCCATTAGTCTCCGGCCCCACTCTAGTATGAGGAAGATCTGCTCTAAAATTGGTCTTCCCCTACAAACTGACCAATCTACTGCGATCAAATCGAGAATATCCTTTGCTAGAGCCCTAGTTGAAATCGGCTTCAGCTAGGATATCACTAGAGAACTTGAAATTTGCACCCCTACGAGAACCCTCTTCCAACAAGTCTTCTATGAATGGGAACCTGTCTCTTGTTCCTCTTGTAATTAGCTTGGGAACCCTTGCGTGCGCTGTCCACGCGTTGCTCCCCTCCAGGCCTCGGCCCAGACGCGAACCTAAACCCAAATCTTCTACTCCACCTATCCTCCCCACCCCCACCCCTCCCGCCCCCTCTCCGCCTATCCTCCCCACCCCATTCCTCCCTTCACCATTTCATGGACTTTCACAAAAATGTAGTGACATTTTGTGAAATTCTTTTTATTTTGGGGTATTTCATAAGTTAGCCAAAAATATAGTGACATTTTATAAAATTTCTCTCAAATTTTAAAAGACAATGAACTATTTTGACTAATATACTAGCAAAGTACTCTCTTCGTCATGAATTGACGGTTTTGTTTACTATTTAGACGTGTCGTTTAACTTTAATATTTAACATATATGATAAAATAATTTAAAAATTTAAATTTTACAAATGATTCTTTATATGATAAACTATTTATTACAAAATTTAGTTTTATGAAATTATTTTATTTTTTGAAGTGAAAAAACATGTGATAAAGCAAACAACATGTAAATTCAGATCGGAGAGAGTACAAAATAACCAAAGGGTTATTCGTATTTGCTAAGTTGACAAAAGGAGACCAAAAGAGAGAGAAATTGACAAACGCACACTAGAATGCATCCCGACCGTTGAAACTGAAGAGCCCAACTTTGCTTGAGATCGAAGACCTCCTAATCCCATGGTTGCTTAGATTATCAGTCATATCCGACAGATCATTTACTGTTGATGATTTATCCAACGGCTGAGATTTTTATGACCTCCCATACCATTACCACCAATCCACTGACGTGATCTGCCCGTGCGAGATTCACTGTAGTCACTGCCGTTGCTCTTTCTCCTCTCCCCCTACTCTACCTACTGACTACCCTTCCATCAAATTAATCGCATAGAACACTCAACAGAACTAGATCTGAGGGTGAAATCGAATTCCTCTCGTTTCCCACCGACTATCATCCCCCTTTCCTATTCAGCCTTCCTTTGCTAATCTAAATCTCTCTCTAGCTGTCTAGCACTTCCTCGAGTAGAAGTTTACTTGTCGCGCCGGTGAATGCCAACGCCGCAGTGGAAGTCACTTGATTTCCTCCTTCATTGATCAGATCTGAGGTAAAGTTAACTCCTCTGCCTTGCAAGATACTTATTCAAAATTTCATCATTGGGACCTATGATCCGCCGGGTTTGAATACTATTTGATTCTCTTCCCCAGGCTTTTGCTCAACTTATAGGGAAATTGACAGTGTTCATCTAAATCCAGGGCCGTGCAGCAGTGGGGTTGGCTTGCGTGTCTCAGTAGGAGTTTGGTTTGAGTTGGATTTGGCCTGAGCGAGTGTCGAAGTTGACGGTGAACTTATTCGGAGTGGCTTCCTGTATTGGTGGCTTCTAACTGGATTTGCGTTGTCGATCTAGTGGTGGAGCGTGAGATCGGCCGATAGTTAAAATATGCTGACCAAGTTTGAGACCAAGAGTAACAGGGTCAAGGGTTTGAGCTTCCACAGTAAGAGACCATGGATCCTTGCTAGTCTTCACAGTGGTGTGGTCCAGCTATGGGATTATCGGATGGGCACGCTGATTGATCGCTTTGATGAGCATGATGGACCAGTTCGTGGTGTTCATTTCCACAAATCTCAGCCTCTCTTTGTCTCTGGAGGTACTTCATATGATTACTATTTCCTTGATCCCCTCGCTCTAATACAACGCTTGTTTTGGTGCCGAATCAGGATTGTTTTCATTCTTCTATATCAAGTGGATTGTGGCCCATTTAACCACTCTTTTATTGATTCCATCTTTTCTCTCGAAAGATCCCTTGAGCTTCCCTTCTTTGTCCCCTCTGACCTCTGTCACAATCCCCCTTCCCTCTCAAATATATAGCTTGTCTTGAACTTGTACTAATACTGCTTTCGATAGTTGAACGGAATCTTTAATTTACACATGTTCTTTTGGTACCGTCCGGAGTAACTTCTCTGCTTGATTTAGTTTAATCATTTGGGTGATATATTATCCTTGTGATTGATATCTGAACCTGCACCATTGGGCTGTCTTCATAGTTGCTCGGATCTTTTTGGAGTGGGAAAATTAATTGTGATCCGCGTTTGTTTGAGTACTCGTAGTTGTTGGGATCACCAATGTTGCCCCCTTTTGTTAGCTTAAAGATCTGACCTTCTGATGTCAAGTCAATCAGATATTGGATGTCCTGTTCCAGCAAGAATTTCATGCTTCCCTATTTGGAGTTGTAGAAAAATTACAATTTATCATTGTGGTGAAATTACGGGGCCAGATGTAGGCAAGTCGGGGCTATATTATGAAGGCTTAAGTAGGAAGACTATAACTTTTCTCTCGGGAGATAGTTAAGTATGTATTGACTAGAAATTATTAAAGCTTGGTTAATTTGCTAGATCACTGCTCATTTTGTTATTTTTTTGTTCTATTGTTCTTTCTATTTACAGGGGATGATTACAAAATCAAAGTTTGGAACTATAAGATGCACAGGTGTCTTTTTACTCTTCTCGGACACCTTGATTATATCCGTACTGTGCAATTTCACCACGAACACCCATGGATTGTCAGTGCCAGTGATGACCAGACCATACGTGTATGGAACTGGCAGTCTCGTACTTGCATTGCTGTTCTGACTGGTCACAACCACTATGTTATGTGTGCTTCATTCCACCCTAAAGAAGACCTTGTGGTCTCAGCATCTCTTGATCAAACTGTTCGTGTTTGGGATATTGGAGCTCTGAGGAAGAAGGCAGGTTCTCCCGCAGATGACATGCTACGGTTAATCAAATGAACACTGACTTGTTTGGAGGTAATTGATGGTGTTGTGGTGAAATATGTATTGGAAGGTCATGACGGGGAGTAAATG
Organism: Limonium bicolor; assembly: GCA_023374045.1. Taxonomy (NCBI): domain Eukaryota; kingdom Viridiplantae; phylum Streptophyta; class Magnoliopsida; order Caryophyllales; family Plumbaginaceae; genus Limonium; species Limonium bicolor. The sequence continues at coordinate 102,382,118 of CM041778.1, forward strand.
GGCTTCTTTCCATCATTCTTTGCCCCTTATTGGTCTGGAGCTGATGATCGTCAAGTGAAACTTTTTGGCGTATGAATGGTAACTTTATCATCTGATCTTGCTTTCTGCCCTCTATGTTCTATTTGTCTTCTCTGGATAGACATCATGTTTCTTCAGAAATGATTTCCCCCTATTTCTTTCGAGTGTTGGTTTGTGGATTTTTTTATCTTCATTGGAAGAAAGACCTCGGCCTCAACTTAATCAATATCATTGAGTCTCTATTCTGATTTCATTTCCTGGGAGATTTCATCCATACATAACTTCTATCTGATAGTTAATATTCACATGGAATAGAAATCTTGTTTTTTCAGATACAAAGGCATGGGAAGTGAAGAGAACATTAAGAGGGCACATGAACAATGTTCATGTGTGATGTTCCACTCTAAGCAGGACATATCGTTTCTAACTCAGAAGACAAGAGTATTCGTGTTTGGATGTAACCAAGCGGACTGGTATCCGGACTTTCCGTCGTGAGCATGACCGATTCTGGATCCTCACAGCTCACCCGGAAATGAATCTTCTTGCTGCTGGCCATGATAGTGGAATGATTGTCTTCAAGCTGGAGAGAGAAAGGCCTGCCTTTTCTGTGAGTGGTAACACCATGTTTTATGCAAAAGACCGGTTCCTAAGGTCTATGAGTTCTCTAATCAACGTGACACTCAAGTGATTCCCATCAGGCGGCCTGGGTCTACCAGTCTGAACCAAAGCCCAAGAACTCTTTCATATAGCCCCACTGAGAATGCAGTCTTAATCTGCTCTGATGTAGATGGTGGATCCTATGAGCTCTTCATCATACCTAAAGACAGCTTTGGTAAGGGTGATATGGCTCAAGATGCCAAAAGAGGTGCAGGGGGGTCAGCAGTTTTTGTTGCACGTAATAGGTTGCTGTGCTTGACAAGAGCAGCAACCAGTGATGGTCAAGAATTTGAAGAATGAGATTGTGAAGAAGACCGCGCTTCCAATTCCCACTGATGCAATTTTCTATGCTGGGACTGGTAACTTGCTTTGCAGAGCAGAGGATAAAGTTCTGATATTTGATCTTCAGCAAAGGATGGTTTGGGTGAGCTTCCAACCCTTTTGTCAAGTATGTGTATGGTCTACTGATATGGAGAATGTTGCTCTTCTGAGCAAGCATGCCATAGTCATTGCCAATAAGCAGCTGGTGCATCAGTGCACCCTTCATGAAACAATTCGTGTTAAGAGTGGTGCATGGGATGAGAATGGTGTATTTATATACAACATGAACATATAAAATATTGTCTTCCCAATGGTGATAGTGGTATAGTCAGAAACTCTTGAAGTTCCCATATACATCACTAAGGTTGCTGGAAATACGATCTTCTGCCTGGACCGTGATGGCAAAAACAAGGCAATAGTTATTGATGCAACAGAGTACATTTTTAAACTCTCGTTAATGAGGAAGAGATATGACCATATTATGAGCATGATTAAAGGCTCCCAGCTTGTTGGTCAAAGCCATGATTGCTTACTTGCAACAAAAGGGTTTCCAGAAGTTGCTCTCCATTTGTGAAAGACGAGAAAACCCGTTTCAACTTAGCTCTTGAGAGTGGAAACATTCAGATCGCAGTGCTTCAGCCAAGGAAATTGATGAGAAGGAACACTGGTATAGATTAGGAGTTGAAGCTCTTCGCCAAGGCAATGCTGGTATAGTAGAGTATGCTTATCAGAGAACCAAGAATTTTGAGCGTCTGTCCTTTCTGTACCTCATCACTGGAAACATGATAAGCTGTCCAAGATGCTGAAGATTGCTGAGGTAAAGAATGATATCATGGGACAGTTTCATAACGCCTTTATCTGGGGATGTCAAAGAACGTGTGAAGATTTTGGAAAATGCCGGTCATTTGCCTCTCGCCTACATTACTGCGTTAGTTCATGGCCTTCAAGATGTAGCTGACAGGGTAGCAGCTGAGTTGGGAGATGATCTCCCTACCTTGCTGAAGGGAAAACACCTTCTCTTCTGATGCCACTTCCACCACTTTCTTGTGGTGGTGATTGGCCACTACTTAGAGTAGTGAAGGGGATTTTTGATGGGGGGCTTGATAATGTTAGCCGTACTGTTGCTGATGATGAAGAAGATGATGTCGTTAAAGGAGATTGGGTTGAGGATCTAGGTGTGGATGATTATGAGGCTGCAGAGAATGGAGATATCTGGGAGGTTCATTTTCTATCTCGCTTCCTTCCAGCCCCCTTTGTTTTGTACATTGTTGGCAGCTCTCTCCACTATTTTGAGCGTTAAATTATGAAATTTCTTCCATCCAATTTCGCACTTTGCAGTCTCATTTCTGACATGATTATCGTATACAGGCAATTTTTACCTACTGATTTGAAATATTAACGCTTGAACTTAAAATAGTTTGACCAGTATGAAAAGAAGGTTGTCTGTGGTTTTAGATGAAGTATATTCTTCTAGATTTCAGCCTTCTGGCAGAACAATCTGGATGGAGTTGGTCTTGATTCTTATGTTAATATTTTAACCCTATATACTTATCAGGTTCAGAGGGAGAAGTTGCTGAAGAAGATGAGGACGGAGGTTGGGGGCTTGACTTGGACCTTCCTGCTGAAGAGAGCACTCCTAAGGCCAGTAACCGTTCCTCAGCCTTTGTGGTCCCAACACCTGGAATGCCTGTGAGCCAGATCTGGATCCAGAGATCTTCACTTGCAGCAGAACATGCTGCTGCTGGGAATTATGACACTGCTATGCGCTTGTTGAACAGGCAACTGGGAATCAAAAACTTTGGCCCCTTGAAGCCCATGTTCCTCGATCTTCACACTGGCAGCCACAGCTATATGAAAGAGCTCCCATCTTGCCCTGTGATCTCTGTTGCCCTTGAGAGAGGCTGGGATGAGTCTACGAGCCCTAATGTGAGGGGCCCTCCCGCCCTCATCTTCAGTTTCACCCAGTTGGAAGATAAGCTCAAGGCTGGCTACAAGGCCACAACTACTGGAAAGTTCACTGAGGCTCTTCGATTGTTTGTCGGCATTCTTCACACCATCCCTCTCATTGTGGTTGAGTCTAGAAGACAAGTTGATGAGGTGAAAGAGCTGGTTGTCATTGTCAAAGAGTATGTATTAGGTCTCAAAATGGAGGTTAAGAGGAGAGAGATGAGAGAGAGACCCGGTTCGCCAACAAGAGCTTGCTGCTTATTTCACCCACTGCAACCTCCAGTTGCCACATCTGAGGCTTGCTTTGCAGAATGCCATGAGTGTCTGCTACAAGGCAAAGAACCTTGCCACAGCAGCTAACTTTGCGAGGAGGCTGCTTGAGACAAACCCTAGTGAGAACCAAGCAAAGCTAGCAAGACAAGTTGAGCATGCTGCTTCCAAGAATATGACTGACACGACTGAGTTGAATTATGACTTCAGAAACCCGTTTGTTGTCTGTGGAGCCACCTATGTGCCCATATACAGGGGCCAAAAAGATGTTTCTTGCCCTTACTGTGGATCTCGTTTTGTGCCTGATCTAGAAGGGCAACTGTGCTCTGTCTGTGAGCTTTCAGTTATTGGAGCTGATGCGTCAGGGCTGCTTTGCTCTCCTACTCAGGTTAGGTGAATCATTCAAAGTTGAAGCTTTCTTTCTATTGGAAGTGATCCTCCTTTGCGCTGGGGTTGTTACAACCGTCTAATGATTCAGTCACTTGAGATGGAGCTGTTCGGGCTGCAAAGGTAAGGATAATTCGTTTAGAGAACCGTAAGAAATCTTGCAAGGATCCGCTTTTACTAAATCGATATTGAGCCCCTCAACTCGTTCATGTTGGCTAGAGCTTGCTTGTATTTGTCAGTGTAATAATTTCTTTTCCTTCTGAAGTTTTGAGACTGTCAGATTCTTGTTAGTTGTTCATAGACGAAAATTTTCTCAAAAACAGCACTTCCCGAAAGCTGTAATGCGAGGCAATAGGATAGTAAACCATCTGGTTATGTGCAGAGGTTTGGATATTTGATCTTATATGTTGTGGCAGTTCTTGTACTAAGTTTGGTTTGTAGCGGTACCAATCTGGTGGGTCAATCTATTCTTATTCTGTCCTATGGCGCTTTGGTCGAATACATGTGATCTCGTGTTGCATTAGAAATCTCGTTCAGGGATTCGGCAGATTGTAGAGCATTATGCTCTATTTGATATTTTTTGATTTTGCCGGTAATTCGTTCACTTTCGGAAAACAGCCGTCACGGTCTGACGATTGCGCGGTTTTGAAATTGAGAGCGTTACCAGCTCTTGAAAGTGAGGATTCATGGGGTCTTGGATGTTAGTGAAAGGTCTCATTCTTCTGGGGACGAAAATTGATAGCTGATATCAGTTATATAAAAAGTTGATATGACTATTGATGTATGTGATGTATAGAGGGAAAAAATTAACTAATCAAATACACTTGTTTGATAATGCTGTAAAAGAATTGGACAGTTGCTTAACGCATTTTTACCAGATTTAGGTAGAGTTGTCAAATTCAATATTTAAAACATGATTGATCTGACCTAAAATACTAGTGATCTGAAACTAATATGGACCCGAATGATTTGAAATTATAGTATTTAAAGTTTATCCAACCTGATAATAATGAGATTAAATTCTATTGACTTGAATGAATATGTCAAAAATTTTGATTTAATCTAAATATATCCTAATGAAAATTAGAATAGTTATAGAAATTATGTCTGTATTTAACAATTTTTTTCGGAAGAGACAATTTTTATTATTCAAGGGGAAGCATTCTTGAGGATACAACATGAGAAACCTAAACCAGTTTAAACAGAATTTGGGTGTGAAGTCACAAAGATCTGAAACCGAGCCAACCTATCTGCATGGTAATGACTCAAATTGCTTCCCAATCACAAGAGTGTGTCTAGCTCGTACCTAAAAAGACCAACCAGAGACCAACCCGACATGAACCCCCACTTAATTAACGGTACATCAAAATAACTGTTGATAGACACCAGGAATAAGCCATAAACATATAAGGTTTAAAGAATAAGGAAACAACAATGGGATGACCAAAAGTACTTGGTTGTAGCAATCTCTCACCAAAATCCTACAACCAAACAAGCCAAAACACCATTAATCTTGTCAACCCCTAGACTTGCTGGGGCGGCATCCATGGAGCAATCCACAATTTGATTTGAAGCTGTTATGTGGACCAAATCAATCACAAGGTTAAGGTTGTGTCAGGTCACTGAAGCCCGATCGACACCCCCATACATGCCGATAATGTAATCCATAACAATGTATCCGTTATGCAAGAGAAACCAAAGGATAACACATGAGGATTTGGTTCACAAAGTCACTTACCCAAATCAGTGAAATTGAAGATTTTAACAAATAAATGAACAACATTGTCATTTCCTCTTTCCCCAAGCTCTGGAACCCGAATCACCGCCATTTCCCCTTTCCAATTATGAGCCACTCACCCTGATGTATTTTTGAAATACCCCGAGCTATGATAAAACCCGAAGTCCTAGAAGTTCCAAGAACCCTAAGTCCCGCAAATCCCAAAAGTGCCAGAAATCCTGGAAATAGTCCCAGGAGCCCTGGAAACCCTAGGGAACCCTAGTCCCGAAAGTGTCAAAATCTCGGAAATAGCCTTGAAAACCCTGGAAACCCAATGTTCTCGATAATACCTAAATATTCCTGGTAAAACCCTAGGAAGCCCGGTAAAACCCTAGTAGCCAGAAATGTTTCTACATTTAGTTTTATTCCATCATAGCTACTTTTATCCTTAAGATACATCAAAATTGACTTGTTAACCATGAGGTGGCGACCTAGTAAAGTTTAGCACGAGGTGGCAACCTACTTTGAAGTAACCACGAGGTGGCGACCTAGTGAGGTAACATGTGTTTGAGGTGCTTAGGTATTTTTGTTATATAATCAACTTTTTCTTAGTCATTTATGTATTATTATATCCTAGAATCATTAATAGGTGTCACATGGTTATTAGTGGGTTGATTTAGGTTTACTTTACATGGATAAAAACTAACCTTAAATACTTATACATAATGTGGCGCCAAAAACAAGGAGTTAGCCAGCCTTATCTTAACCTTTCTTCATCATTAAGCAACCTTAGAACATCTAGCCAAACAAGGACTAAGAGGAGGTGGCTACAGCTAGCCAAACAAGATGGCTACATTTAAGGCTCATTAATGCTCATTGCAGCCCATCATTGCTGTTGTAGTTGTCGTCCCATCCTTGCTTGATCAGCCGTGAGTTATCCTATTTTATTCAGCCAAAGCTTGGTCTAATAGGAAATGAGAAGATATTTATGATATGGATATATTATAAACTAAGGTTTCCTAGCTTAAGAGGTAAGCTTCCCTTGCCTATATAAAGAGCCCATCGGCCAGGCCTTTACTCTCACACCAAATCAGCTCTTCATGTCATATTTCACCTAGCGAAGTAAGCCAAAGAAAGTAGAGCAATCAGGTCAGCAAGAGAAGGCAAAACCGAGACCAAGGAGGGTGAAAACCAAGGAGAAAAGAGATGACGTTCTAAGCTAGAGGCTGCCAACTTTTAGAGGAGTTAGGAGGAAATAAAATCCTTGATAATCCTAGCAGATATTAGAAGAAAAATGGCCAGAGTAAGTCAGGTAATTCTTGTGTACAACACTTGTTTGCTTAAGGTCACTTTTTGGTGCCTTAACTTTGGGGCAGGTTATGTGTTTGTTTTCCATGAGTAACCTTCATGGTTTGAGTTTTTATTTCATGGTTATTTATCCATATTTCATTGTTCAAGTTCGTGGATGAAACATACAGTTGGGTTATGGTAAGTAAAGGTGAGTTTAAAGGCTAAAAATGTGCTTTAAGGTGTTCTGACTTGTACCAAAAATATGTAAGTGCTTTTGGTTGTTTATTTTCTTGATTTCGTGGATACTTGACCATAAGGTCATGGTGTTAAGTTGGTTTGAAGGTGGGACGAAAATACTCAGAAGTTAGACCTTAATTTAGGTCTTATTTTAAAGGTAAATCATATGTGTTTAAGAGGAGGTATAACTTGGTTATTGTTTGTTTGATGATGGCCGAATGTTGCAGCTGTCTTGATGTGCTATGTAATTATTTTACTCAAGCTGAGGTTATGGTTTGATGTTCCTAATCACTTGTACTTATTTATGGTGTTATGAACAAGGAAATTGATAAGCCATGGTTGACCAGCTCTACACTGTTTTTCCCCACTACCAATGTATTGTGGGTAAGTCACTATGATCTACTCTATGGGCAGCTGACATACAGGGGGTATGCACACTTTAGAACATAGGGTGAGGTGGTTATAAGTATCCAATGGGCCGAGGGTCTTAGTGACCTTTGTCGAAAGACCGGTGTGCCTGAGGATTGGTGGAAAGAAATAAACCGAGACATTTTTGGTGGAATTATCATTGTTGTTCTAAGGTAATATGTGGGCGAATGTATACTGCCTTGGTAAGATCATTTTGTGTGGGTTTTGATGTTATAAACTTGCTATGAATCTTGGTGATGTTATTTATGATGTCTTAAAGAGTTTATAAAGATAAATGAATTTTATAGGTTGTAGCAAGGATTACTCAGTTTTTCCGACTTTACCTGCGACCCCTTTCTTTGTGTATGTGTTTTGTGGTAGTAGATTGAATGCTTTTGGTAAGCCTTGTGGGAAGGGAGTGAAACAACATTCAGCTACTTTGTAGATGTCTACCTTGTAAACTCCACTAGGGTTGGTGGCAGGAGTCCAAGTCATTGTCATCAGGAAGTCCATCCGGAAAGCCATAGTGTATCTTAAACTTTCAAGACAAGCTAGGATGAGAGTTATGACGGTGTCTCAAGTGAAGAAGTATTTTGTTTACTTTTAGTAGTAGTTTGTATAAAGACCTAACATATTTTGAAAGAAGGTAAATGATGTAAAAGGGGTGTAGGTAGGAGGTAAATTTTAGTGAAGACATGTAAAGTCAAGGAAGTTTTTTGAGAACAGGTTGTAAGGAAGTTGTTAACCATTTTTGGTGGGTGTGACCTAGTAGTAGCCTTAGCATTCACTAGTGAGAATGTGGCGGTAACACCCCGGGAAAAGATTTTTGTAAAGTCCGCTGCGTAAGTTTATGATATAATATAACATTGTTAAGTCTTAGAAAAGTGGGGTGTTACAATTTTCAACGCAAATACACACGAAAATAAACTAGATGCTTTCTCATTTTTAAGCGTAGTGAGAGAAACCAAACTCAGAGGACTAGTGGTGACCGGAAGTAGTCGAACGTTTCCTCTCCCTTACTGTAATCCTTTGCAAACCGCCTCCAGGCTTCAACAGCGCTCCAAAGGACATGCAACCTCCTAAACGTAGTCATCTGACGAGTACAGGAAGATGTAGCAGTTGTTTTGCTCAGCGACGCCGGAAAACCCCATCAAAATTGAGAAAACAGATTGCGTGAACTTTAATTTAAACAGAAACTAAACTAGACTAAGAAAACCAAAACAAAAAGGAGTTTTTAGAAAGGGAATCACACAACAAGCTTAACATGCGAGCAATTGATTACACATAGTAGATAAAGAGGAAGCAAAATCCTGAGAAAGTTTGAACTAAAAGACAAACGAACGGAAATGAAAACAAACAAGGGAAAGAAACAGAGGTGAGATATAAGCCTATAAATACCAAAAATTTCTCACCCCATAAAGCAAATTTTGAGAAAACTAACAGGGGTCATAGTCTTTCTTTTTCAAAATGTATTAACATGCGTGCCAAAATGAAATCATCATTTTATGACAAAATTCTTAAATCAATTTTCAAAGCATTTAAATAAAACCCAATTCTTCGAAAATGAATATCCAACGACAATCCGGTTTTAAACCCTTCCCATTTGTTTCATTACTTATTTATTTTATTTTATTTATTATATTCTATTTTTATTTCTTATTTGTTTATCTATTTAGTTCTCTTTTATTCTCATTTCTTACTTATTTACTTTATCATATCTATTGTTACGTTTAATTAGCTTCTAGCATTTAATTTTATTTTTAATTTGACCATTATTATTTTAGTGTTATTTCTATCATTTTATGCGCCTTTAATATTATCATTTATATTAGTATATTTCGTTTTGATGCTTATTTGATTAAACATCCTCTTATTTTATTACTTGTTATTTCATCTTATCTACCGCTACTTGCACATATCTAATTCGGTTTTCACTTTTATTGCATTCACTTATATTTTTATCATTGTTATATTAGTACTATTTCATTATTTTATGTACATATAATTATTATTATTACATTTTGTTTCTTTATCCCCATTCCATATTTCATGACTCTTCAAAAGAAAACACTTCATTTTTATTGACAAAACCCTTTCATTTTACCCTGCGTTTCCATTAAAACACGAGAATTCATTCAGTTTGAGTAAAAGGTTTAATATTATATCTCACGTTCTTATATTGTGTTGTTGAGTAATGTAGTTGGTTTGTGTGAATAGGAGGAACCCTAAGGTTAAGGGTTCAAACCTAACCCCAAGCCATTAGAAGCACTTTATTATTTCATTCTCTTCCTCCTTTTTAAGACAAACAAACCCCTAAGCCCTACTATCTTCTCTATAAAACAAGAACAATAGAAAACCCTGATTACTGTAGCCGCCACCATGATTCCTCTATCTTAGTCGTTCATCCATCTCTGATCTCCGTCGATCGATCATCCCTCTCGTTTCCTCATCTTCAACAACAAAAATGCCTGGATCGACATTCAAAAACAACCTCATCTTCTCCATATGCCTCCACCATATCTCCCTCTCTGATCATTCCTCTCTAAATGCAAGGAAGAACCCTAATTCAAGCGGGTCGCACCATTCACTACCCTCAATCCCGCGTCGATTTTCTTCTCGGCTCTTTTCATTTGCGAAAACCCCAATCGGACACCAGGGTTCATCATCTCGAAGCAACAACCTTATCTTTGAAGTTTCGAACCAAATACCCTACCCGACTCATCTTTTGCAACCATACCCCACAAGATTCAAGTCTCATTTTCTCCTCCATATCCGAATTCCCCTACCCACTTTCCTAAAAAAATGAAAGTGCTCATAACGTCCCTCTTCTCAGCTTCTTCCCAGCGGCTACTGCAGATCTAAACTCACCTTGGCTACAACGAACACTGACCTCTAATGCACGCCTGGACACAACGCTGTATCGCTTTGATTTTGGTGTCTGAATCGAGTTTCTTTTCTTTTCCATTTGAAGTTCAATCGACTGCGCCCAACTGAAATCATATCTTCTGGTGGTCATTGTCCCTGAACCAACCATGTTTGTGGCAAGATCCGACAAGTGATACGATGCCCAATCAAACCCCAAAACCTAGTATGACCGTCTTTCTCGTTGACAAACCTACGGCTCAGGTACCTACATAATTGGAGCTTAGGATGAGGCTTGCACATGTGGACCACTTGGGAGGTTGCATGGAGTACCCGCCAGCTTGTTACAATTGGCTGAGTTGGTTGATGTAGGGGTTGGTGTCCTCATTTCCACTAAAAAACTTATTCCATGTTGTTTTCCATGTGCTTTAGTTTTTAATTCTCAGATGGATTTGCTTTTTAATTGTTTTCTATTTGATGAAATCGTTTATGAATAAGTTTCCTTAGTGGTTTTTGTTATTCATGCTCAATAACAAACTATAAGAGAAAATTCTGAAATTTAACCTGCAACTCCAGCTTGTGGTTTACCTTCATGACTTGTAACACCCCATCTCCAAATACAATGATCGTCGCCCTAAGTCCATCTCGTTCATTAACAACGCAGCAGAAAAGTTCTACTAAATTGGTGTTACCGCCGTTAGTCACCAATGTGACCAACTAGGCTTATTCTCTTACAAGTCACGGTCTGACTAACCGGATAATTACTCGAGCATCAATACAATACAATCCTTAAACCACAACTTATACCGAGTATCTCATATCCTAATACATCATACTAACATCTCATCCGTTTACTAAATGAGTGTACATGCACAACTCGTGTAACAAATGTAAAAGCAACCCGAGTACTCAAACTCAACCGTTCTTACTCTCAGGACGATCGTCTTACTATTCACCTACAAAATAAACAGTGCCCCCGAGGGGGTCAACACCTTTGCTGGTACGATTCTCTTATAGCCCCCAAGCTAACGGGGCTACGACGACTAATTGTCGATAGCATGAAGTTGATTAGATACACAACATAAGTAAGAAGTGCAATAAACAACAAGCCACATATGAACAAACATAGTTCACACACAATGAACGACTTAAAAGCGTTCCCTTAATAAGTGAGTTAATCATTTAACTCCTTAAGATATGATTTCTCTTAATCTTAGTCCACTCGTGTCTTACCTCAATCTTAATCTTATCTCAAATCTTATCCCAAATAAGACAACCGTTCTTTAATTAAAACTGATTGTACCTTAGTTCGTTGTTTATTTTTGTCGGGTTGTTATTAACCCTAGCCAGTGAGTTATCAGTTCCACTAGTTTAAACAAACAATATTCTTAATTATTGAGAGGTGTAGGCTTGACCCTCCTGCGCCAACTGAATTTGCCTCCCACCTCGAACTGTTCATCTGTGGTGGTCAAGTCTATTTGTCGACTCTAGGCGACGAGTTATAAGACAAGTCAAATGAAAGACGGATCTAATGTTGATGCCGACCTCCTTCCTTAACATGCATGACCGGAGTCAGTCCCGGATTCCTCCCCCAAGTTCCAGTTAGTAGAAGTCTCAAAGACAATCTTTGTTAGTTAAACCTCTTCCGGATATTAACCAATCAATATTGGGGAGTGTTCATGTTCATGCACCATTGTGCAATGTTAGACGTTTTCGTACGTGGGAACGTTGCGAATCTTAAATCATTATCTTATGTCTCTTACGTGCGTTATTACTAATCGAAGTTAGTACGCGAGCTCAAATAAAAGACGGTATAGTACAATATGATTCACAAAGGAAAACACAATAATCGTTTTCGTGCAATTATCTTGTTTAGTCGGAACATATAAACAATTAGCACACAAGCCGAGGGACACCTCGTTAGCAAGCAGGCTACAAGAAAATACCATACATCGGAGATTGGCTAGCTCTTAATACCACGTTCGCCTAGTCCGTCGAACGCCTCCGACTATCTAGATCTGTAACCAGAACTAGTATTAGTATCTTGTGTCTTAGAACTAGTTTGGTTCTCTTTTCAACTTAAACCTCTTTCTAGGTTAACCTGGTATAATAGTTACCGTTAAACGGGTTCGTTCATTTAAGAGCATTTTCAAGCTCAATTCTAATTCATTAACATACTAACGTCGTTAGCAGTTACTTAGTTGCATAGTCAGCAACTTTAGACTTATACGGACCTTGTATTAGGATTTCGTAGTTTTCACTATTCATCCGTATTTCACTATTCATTTATACGGTCTCGTATTCTACTATTCATTTATACGGCCTCGTATTTTACTATTCACCATATTTCACTATTCACGTATACGGCTCATATTTTACTATTCACGTATACGTATTTCCTATTCATGTAGATGGATACTATTCACGTATACGAGTACTATTCATGTATACCAAAATTTTTCGTATACATCCGTATCATACGTATTTATTTCTTTTTCCAATATAACTTGTATTTTCATTAAAAATCCTTTAATATTGATTTATTCTATTTTTCTTAAATTACGGGTATACCTCTCGTATACCCCAAGTTATATACGGGTCTCGTTAACCCGTGTTAACTCTGTTTCTTTTACAACTTGTTTATAAATTCTTTATTTATTTCCTTAACCTTCTAAACATATAAAAATGTGTTATTTACATTCCTCACCCATGACTTTCTTTTAATTTCTATTTTACTCATAATAAGTTCTAAACTTGTTATTTTATTTCTAATTTCTTCCAAAGTCTTTCTTAATTAATTTCTTTTATAATTTTGGTCAATTACCAAAGTATACCTAGGGTTGACCAGTCTTTTACGGTCAAACCCTTAACTTTCTAGAATTACAGTTTTACCCCTAAAGTTTATTTAACTTAACCTTTTATTCCTTAAACATTTAATACCTAATCTTTTGGTATAATTTTATTCTAACTCATCCTAATATTTTATAAACTGTCATTGACCATTGTTGACCAGTAAAATTACCATTTTACCCTTGTGGTCTATTCTTTCATTTATTAACCAATTTAACTCCAATTAACTTCTAATTTTCGTAACTAATTTACCTACAGATTTTGAACATCAAAAATCACTTTTAACATCTCCAAACCACCAGATTTTATTATCTAATGTTATAGTATATAAATACCATCTTGTATTAACCTTAAATACACCAAAACCTTATAAATTCCTTATAATACCTATAAACTCTTTATAAATTGTAAACTTAATTCTATAATTATTTTCTCATCATCTAAACTCTCAAAAATTCCATACTAACCTCATATATTTTCGGAAATCACATTATGTTACCAAAACTTCTTAAATTTTACATATTACTCTTAATTACTCTAATTCCTTTAATATAACTAAGTTAGATAATTTTTTTCTAACTCAATTATATCCATAATTTTGGCCATAATATAAATCATAGTTTATGAATTTTTCTTGTATATTATGATATATTGAAGCTTATATCATAAGGAGTATAAATCTATTCTTAGATTTAATAAACATTAACTTTTAATAAGCTAAAAATTGAATATTAATCACTAAATTTCGGCAATAAATAATAAGATGAAGAACAAGTTAGATCTTATATAGATCAACAATTAGAACATTGAAATAGGTAGTTGTAGGATTTACCTTGTATATTAACCTTTAACTTAATATTTAAGCTTGATTTCCTTAGAAATTTTGACAGCAATTTCCTAGAGAAATTGCCTCCAAAATCATAGAATAATATGAAGAATAAGAAGGGTTAGTAACCCTAGGCACACGGCCTTGATGAAAATCAAAGAACAAAGAGTTTCTAAGAAGGCAATGTTTTACCTCTAGAATCAAAGGAACTTTGTCGTGGTTTTTCCTCAGCTTTGGGGACTCATTAGCTATGGATGGAAATATCTTCGAAAGAGGATTCCAACGAGATATAAATCTTGGAATTTGGACTTAAGATGAGAAATTTATGATCTGTGCAAGACAAAGTGTTCTTTAAGGTTTTAATCTAGCTAAATGGGTTTTTCATGGAGTTTCTCCAAAGGGAGGAGGAGCCACGAGTTCAAGAGCTCTAAGAAGGATGAATGAGTGTCTGATTGATCAATTATTCAGGAGACAATGTGATAAGACACTCATGGAAAGGCAGAAAAGTAAGCAAAATGGAGTTTTAACACCTTTATGACTCATGCTCATGTCGGCCACCCTAGGTCAATGTTTGACCCAATTTTTTTTGTTATCCCTTGTTTATGTAATATTAGATGTATTAATATTGTACATAAGGACTTATACCATGTGTTAGGTATGTTACATAGCCGAAAATGCCTTAAAGCACCATTTATGTGCTTCCGGGTTCACATTGATTATGCAATTTGTTTTGGCTAGTTTAAATGTGTCCTTAGTATATTTACATCATTTAGAAACATTGTTCATGAAATAGCATGTTGCTCATTCCAATTTAAACCAAGTCGTTTAGTGGTTTCTCTTTGACTTTCGTTAGTTTTAATCCCTAACTTACTGTGGGCTTGTATACTTATTTTGTGTGTATACGTAATGGTTCCTGTGACCATTTCATTGTTGTTTAATTGGTTCTTTATGTTATTTAGGCTCATCAGCCTTTTCGTTCCATGTGTACATGCTTAAAGCTCATTTTTCCTTAAAGCACATTTTTGTGCTCTAAGGTGCGTTTTCGGTTTAACCGCTAATTCCGCTTAATGCGTATTACTAATCTTAGGGGTATTTCATAATTGAAATCCCTGGGAACTTATTGGTAGTTCCTTAATTATCTGTGCACTTTAAAACACCTTTTGCTCTATTGTTCTTAAAGTATGTTTTGGAGTAAATTATGTTTAACACTTCTTCTAATGTTTCTAAGGCACGTTATAGCCTTAGTATATCCTAATTAGATAGTTCATTAATATATTAAGGTTGGGGTATTTCATGACTGGATAGTTGGCTGTTAGAGGAAGAATCAACTCAAACGATCTCTTGTACGTTTGAGTTAGATGTGATTTGTGCTGTGATCGTAGTCAATTTTTACTAGCATCTAGGGACTAGATGTCATTAAGCTTCAAGTTGTATGTTTAAAAGGAAATGACCAAGCTTGTAGAGTAATTTTCTAGCTCAATGTGTCTCTTCGTTTAGTTTGTGCAATTGAATTTGACTAGCACCTTGAATTAGATTCACCAATTAAAGGGGAAGAAGCATGTGAAATTCCGATCAAACTTTGGCTCTTAGTTTCATTTTCGTTCATCCCTAGCACTTCCGTTGTTTTTTTATTTATTGCACTTGAATCGGTGTGGTAATACTGTCTTGAAGCTATCTTAAGCGTTCATTTGGAATTCTATTTTTTTTTATCATGTGTGGATTGTTCATTGTCGGCGCTTCTTTCATTCCTTTCATGTGGATCGTAGCGATGTCTCGTTACCCTAATGATTTTGCCTTTACTGTTTTACAACTTGTTGGGTTGATGTAATTTTCGACCAAAATTTTAATTTCAAGTTCAACTCAACCCCAATTCATGGTTTAGCCCAACTAAACTAAGATAAGTAGGCCTAGAAATGAGCCCATAAGACCAAGCCATAGAATAGTGAGTGTCTCTTCACAAAGGTGGGCCATGGTCTCACTTAGTGAAGATGACACGCTTACCCTTAAATCATATCCTTAAACCCCAATTCAAAATTGGAATAAGGAAAACTCACTCCTATTCATTTAGAATATTTCAAATCTTCCCAACTTAATTCTCACTCAAAATTGTCTCTAGACTTCCAAAAAACCATCCGTTATGTCACAAATGTCTCTTAATTTCTCACACTCATTTTACATCTGATTACTTTATCCATTTAATTTATAATATTTGTTTTTCACTAAAAATTATAACATTTCATTTTCAAATCCAAAATTATTTTCACAAAAAATCCCAAAAGTTAATCCCAAAATTCTCACAAAAGGGCGCAAAAGTTCATTAAAAAAAGAATCCAAAAGTCCATCCCAAAAATTCTCACAAAAGGGCCCAAAATTCCATGAAAAAGAGCCCAAAACTTCATAAAAAAACCCCAAATATCCAACTCTCAAAACCCAACACCTTCACCTCTCACAATTTACCATGAAAAGATCAAAACCCATTACAAAAAATATGGCCCATCATAAAAGTCATTTGTAAGTAACCTTTAAAACCAAACACAAAATTTCTTAAAAAAAGGATCCAACCCAATTCAAAGTTCAATTCAAATTCGTTCCAAAATCCAATAAAAAAAGCCAATCCAACAAAAAAAGAAATCCAATCCAAACAAGACAATTCAAAAAACTCAATAAATAAAACAACAACAATCAATTTCAAAATCAGAAGCCATTTTAAAATTTGAAATAAACTTTGAAATATTTCAAAGTTCAAGAAATAATTCCAAAATCCAAAAAAAAATAAATCATTTTAAAATAAAATAAAATCATTTCAATAGTTCCAAAATTCATTTTAAAAGTTCCAAAACTATTCCGAAAAACAAAATGATCATTCTTTCAATTCAAATCTAACTGAAATGTCAATATTCATTTTCAAAACTCAAAAGAATCATTTTGTGAAATTACAAAGAAAACTCTCCCCGAACCACAAAAAACTCATTCTCGAACATACAAAAAGTTTTCTTAGATAGCAGGAAGTTCTTCTAAATCACTCAAAATTCGGTGTTTCTTTACCTAAAATTTTGAACAACTTCAAACCAAAATTCAAAACAGTTCTTTCCGAGAACCCGGAATAAAATAAACTTTTTTAAATCGAATTCAAAGTTGAAAACCCTTTTCGAAGGCCAGGAAATGTCTAACACCTTCAAAAATCATTTCCTTCTCAAGTTAGACTTCACTTGTCTCTCTCTTCCAAATAATAATTCAAGGCGGGGCACTAGGGTTGCACCATTCCTTGTCACAGTTTGAATTTCTTTAGGTGGGGCACCAGGGTGACTAGCTTCCCCTAATTGCAACCTTTTTCCTAGTTGCAGCCTGGATTTTAGAATTGTCTAACTCCCTTCTACTCGATCTTGATGTTTTCGGTTTTAACGTTTTAAAACTCATGAGTTAGAGAGTTATAAGGGTGACCGACCGAGCATCTTATCTATGGTGTTTCTCTCTAAACCCTAGTTTTGACATAAATATATTTCCTATCTTTCCAGTCTTGGCACCTACCATTAATTAACTGTCATGTTCGAGAGGGGTACATGGGTGATCCTTCGGGATCATCCACTTCTTTTTCAAAAATAAAAACAAGTTTTGAGATACGGTTTTGAAAAATACTCATTCCAACAAATCATTCTAAATCGACCTCTCCTCTAGAACATAGATTTCACAATCCTTTTAATCCCTCTCATTATTAAAAATTTCTTTAACCGTTCAAATAATCATAGGCCCCGAGGTGACTCGAGCATATCAAAAAATTTAGATATTGGTAAAAGTAGGATTCAGACATAACAAACAAGTATCCTGTCAAGCTCGAAAGTTTCAATCTTTTCGAAACTCTTGGCACCTCTTCAGAGATTCTAAACTTACTTCATGAGAAATCCAAACTTCTTTAAAAATCCTGGTTATTCAAAAACCCCAAAACTCTTCAGCACCTCTTCAAATCCCAAACTCTTCTAAGGTTCTAACACTATATCAAGTCCGACATAATCAAGAGTCATGTCACCCTTCTAATAACTGATATACCTTTGAACTTCTCACCAATTTATCTTTAAACATCTCCAATTCCTAATTACTTTAAAAATCTGAACATCTCAAAAGACCAAAATTCTCAGGCCCATAAAAGGCTAAAACACACTCAATTCCTAAAGGACCAAAATACTCCCTCCACATCACAAAGTGTCCAGAACACCTTTGAACTCCTCAAATACCTCCAAATACCTTATACACTTTCAATCCTGATCAGCTTAGAGACTTGGACATTCTCACAAATACTTCCAAATCCTGTTCTCCTCAAAGCCTCTGCCACATCAAAACTTGGAAATCTAAAAGACCAAAGTACCATCGACTTCACAAAGAACTAAAAACCCTTATCCCCTAAAACAAGATCAACAAAATCACTCATCCTTCACTATGACCGAAAACCTTCTCAACTCCTCAAGACAATGAAAATCCTTCTCAAACCCCCTACAAACACCTCATAATACCCTTAAACTAATAGACTTCAAGTTAGGTTCATCTACTTAGCCCTTTGGGATTTCTCTGATCTTCCACTACATATACACTCACCATCTCAAGTCTTACTCTCGATTCTCCTCATAATCTATCTTATGGCCCTTTGAATTGAATCTCTTTAAAATGGTTTTGAAGAAGGCAATCTGACAATTGGAGAACAAGGTTTCCTCGGGCACACATCCGAAGTCATAGTTGTTGCCACTTCTAAGGGGTGTAACCCAGTGCGAACCCACACAGAATCTCTGTAATGAGCAGATAAGTTCTCTATAGGCAACAATTTCAGAGTCAACCAAAGGTTCTTAGAACCCAGATTCTTCTAGTTTTCTTAGGGCCAAACTAGGTGGAGACTCTAGTTAATTTCCGCCCTTTGGGTACAATTTTCGCATGGGGGCCCATTGAGAGGGAGTGTAGTACTTACTAGCATTCCCCTTGAGCTTATGGGGAAGACAGATGATAGAGTAGGTATTTGAGGATGCCATGATAATGAGTTTTCACCCTCTACAGAATGGCAAGTTTAGGATCTAGGAATTTAGTCAAGAACCATTTAGATAGACCCCCCTCATACTAAAAAATCACCCTCCACAGAATGACGATTCTGCTGAGGAAAACTTGAGTAAGTCTTTCTCATAAATTTGGTCAAGGAAGACTTAACCATCTTCAATTGTCAGGATTTCCCATTTCCTTCAAACCTTCAAGAGATTCATTTCAAAGCCACTAGGATCATTTATTTCACACTTAGAGTGTGTATCTGACGAGGACAATAGGACTTGATAGATCCTTAACAAACATGACAACCCCAAGGGTTAACAATTATCTCACGATTATAAAGAGACACTTAGGATTGAACGAAGCTCACTTCCTTTTAGGTTAATAAACAATAACTTAGAATCAACGCCCTCAAGACAAAAATTAGTAAATAGGTCGGTGGTGAATTGCATAGCTTTATTTACCACTTTCATATTATTATTATGGGCTGTAGGTGAATTGGGTAGCTTAGAACATGCATCCTCCGTGTCACCCATTATTTCACAGGTATGAATCCCAATCGGTCCTTGATAAGTGTCCAAATGAGCATGATTTATAGGTGTTTTCATATTATAATATTAGCACTTTTCTTGCTCATCTCCCCTTTGGTTAGTTGTCCTCTAGTTTATTTTATGTTTATCTCACAAATTATTGGTTTAACATGAGGAAAACCAAGCTGGGAGTAAAGTAGACAAAGAGACGAACGCATAGACGTAAAACGGCTCAGAAAACGGAGTCCAAACGAGGAATGTAGAGCGAGTCGAAGTTCGTAGAAGAAATAGGTGGTTACATGCACACGCATGCATTCATGCGGACGTACACAAGCTGTACCGCTCAAAACAGGCGGACAAGAGAGGGGTGTGACAACCGCCTCTATATTGGCGGACAAGGCAGTGGTGAACCGCCTCTTAATGGGCGACGATAGACAGAGGCAACCGCCTAAAACAGGCGGACGTGGTGATCTGCGACGTCGAGAAAACATGCGGACGTGAGTGATAAGAGACAACCGCCTGAAAAAAGGCGGACAAACACTGAGAGGCTACCGCCTCATTCGAAGCGGACGCGTGTAAATGTGCGCGAGCTATCTTCTTCGCCCGTCGACTGCCTCCGCGACTGTCTCCAACTCGTCCACTGTCTCAATTCGTCCACTGCCACCTCCATCTACTCCGCACCGCTGTCTTATTTCCTCACGCGTGAACTCTCTGTCCCCTGAGAGCAATCAATCTGCAAATCCTATCCTATCCAGCTCATTTTGCCGCTCTTCCTTTCTCTATATAACACGTACCTTCTGCTTTCAAAATCAATAATCCAGCCAACGACCCAAACCCAACATCCACTTCACCACAAACCTAACGCCATCATTCTTTTCTTCCCGCTTCTCCATTTTATTTCTCCATTTCTATTTAATATGTTAGGCTAGTTACGTATACTCTGGGAATGGTTATTATGTGTTTGTATTAATTATGCATTATTTTTACTGGTTTATTTAAATACAGTTTGTTACGTTTTAAAGGTTATCTCGCACCTTTTTAATAAATGTCATGAGTTTATTAAATTGCTTTCCTAAGTCTATTTTGATCAGACCGGTGATAATAGATAGGTTAATTAAGACGTAAAACTGGAGGAACTTGTTATGATTTAATAAGTTAGTATTCAGTTGCAAATGTAATTCCTCAAATACTCCTCTGCCGTTTACAGGCATTTTGCTTGAACCTTGATTAGAACCTTGCATTTTCAGGTAAACGAGTTCTTTTGAGTCTATGACTTAGACCTTAAGAAAATAACAGGAACTTTGCCAAATTATTAAACCAGTAGAGATAGCTTAATTATGCAGATTATAATAACCTGACCCAGAGTTCCATTTAATTTATCTGTTAACTTAGTTTATTTTATCTTTCTTTTTATTTATAATACAAGTCAATTAATCCCCCCTCTTGTGACACGCTTAGGTACTATTATATGTATATTAGTCCCACGGTTCGACATCCGGTCGCTTACAATTTCACTATACTACTACGACCGGGATTTGTTTGCAGCCCGACATTTATTTAGAGTTTTTAATTTCTTTTCTTTTATTTTTCACCTGCTCTAACCACTCACAATATAACGTTTGCAGTCCTCGATTGATTCTCCATGAGCTGGGTCATTCACTGAATGGTTAAAACCCACGGGCGAGATGGTCATTGACCTACGCCCTTAAAGCTCATGATCCAAAATATTTTCCCTCCTTGAGTCCAAAGCTAGCATATACCAGCTGCCTGGTCCGGTGTCTAGGATGGGTTGATGGTAGTCACCCCCTTGTATGATGACTGTCTGACCACTCTCCGTTTTTCCCTGAAGATTGCATGGGTTCAGTTCTCCATGCATTCCTTCGTACTACGGGTGTTTTAAAGCCTAATGTCACACTACCAATTCATAGAGAAACCCATATTTACCGAATACCCATACATGACAAAGCGTAGTCAGTGAATAATTTAGGCTTTAGACATATGTGATTGTGTAGAGGATGAGAGACCTGATCCCATGCAATACTTCTCCCAGTGATCGGGGAGCAAGAATAGATTGGAAAGTGATAATCCCAACATTCACGGTTACACCTTCACATAAAATCAGTCACGATTTACATTTTTGCTCTAACATCTATGTGTGATCATTACCTTAGTTTAAAATTAGCAAAATACCAAAAAACGAATCTTGTCAAACACTATAATAAAATATCTTCAAAGCCATCTACCTCGAATGATTTCCAACACAAAAAAAATCAAAATTGTTATTTCCGAAGCAGTTTATGAAAATCGGACTCAATCATAGTCATATAGGAAACAAACATTGTCAAACGGTGTGCGAAGAACAGATTTCAAAAGCCTACTACTTACAAATGATTTTCAAACAATGTTTCTCACAAATGTTGTTTCCAAGACTATTTTCAAAAATAGACTTCAAAAACCCACCTTCTACAAATGAATTTCAAACAACATTTCTCACAATATTATTTCAAAATAGTTTTCGAAAATAGTTTTCAAAGTTGATTTTCACAAAAGTATTTCAAAATAAATGATTTAGTCCCCGGGGTGTGACTTGCTATTTTTGAAGTTCTACCCACCTTCAAGAGCAACGGACATTACCGTGGAGTGTACTAGTTATTCGTGTTTTCACAAAAGTGGTGGATTTTCACATAAAATTTTGTGCTCGATCAATCAACTTTCCTTTCTAAAAAATACCCCTGATTTCCCTCGTCGGAGCAAGTGAAGCGCATAAAGATCAACAACAGCGTTTGAGCCAAAAATCAGAGGGGCACCAACCCAAGTTGAGCAACATGAAGACTATCAATGGCCATTCGAGTTCAAACTTGTTGAGAGTCAAAAGAACACCAACCCGTATATCTGATCAAAGTGTCACTTTGCTGCTCGAGCATGAAGACAAACAAGCAACCAATCAAGAGCCCGAAGATGAGAGAGCAGTCAATCAGGAGCCCGAACATGAGTGAGCGGGCAGTCAGAAGCTCGAAGACAAAGCAGAAGAATTTGAGAGAAGTTTTTAACCATTTAATGACTTTTTAGGGTTGATTTATATGTTTTCCTCTATGATTCTTTTCTCTCTTGTTCAAGTCTGAATAGACTACATGTATAGGTTAATACATCCCCTCTGAGCTTTTTTAAGATCATAATGTGTATAGGGTTCCCCATTCCCTATTTTATTTGTGAATGACCGAGCGACTAAATTTACACTGAGAAAATACACCACTTCGAAAACACGTGTTTTCAAAAATGTTTTTCTAAAACTTGGTTTCTTTTGGCATGCACGTCTTATCTAAAGAAAATAACGAATAAGACGACCCCTCATATTTTTTCTACCACTCTTAAACTCTGATTTGTGGGGTGAAAATTCGTAGTGTCTACCGTACAAATAGCTCCCCTAACAAACACGAACACAAACACGAACAATAATTGTAATCAATATACAAACACATGCATTGCATCCATGACAAAAAGTCTAATGCACTTTCATTCAGGTCAAAATCATTAGTCATGCATAAGTCTTGTCTTCCAGAATAATTACATAATCACGTGTTCCATTCTCATCTCACCACACACCAAACTTTCATCCCAATATCTAAAGCCTGATCTTCAGAGGAATATCCAAAAGCACCAGGGAGTTCGAGCCTCTTCCAATTCAGATCTGCCATGTGAATTGGTTACTAAAAATGAAAGGAAGCAGTTCTTTCCACATCGTGGGGTCACCATGTGGGAGTTATCACTCCCTAAAAGTTGCAAAACATAGGAGCCAAACACTAACCCAACCTCACTCGAGAGATACTTCTCCGACAGCAAACCCGACAGTTAGAGCACCTTCAGGGCCAATAGTGATGGGGTGAATTTCATGGACCATCAATCAGAACTGACTCAAGTGAGACTAGGTGTAACCTTACCGCTCATGCATTGCATAAAAAAACTACAAAAAAAACATTCAGTCAAAATCCAAAGTCAGCCATTGTCGTCACCTTCACCACCACCACCACCACCACTTCATGCATCCTATACATAGTAATTCAATATTACTACAACATATTGCATCGTAGATGGTTGCATTTTCATACTTCCATATCAAAACAACACATTTGCGGAAACTTTTGAGAGATCGATTGATCATAGTGCGTAAACCACTAAACTCTCAACCCGTAAATGAACACAAGGGTCTAATCAAAATCAACACCATAAACAAAGTGATTGTGTGCGAAGAGCAGTATTTTCCCTTGAATTCCAAATGAGGGTACTGGACAATCTCCTAAGTGACAAGGGAAGGGAGAGAGAGTCCATAAAGGTAAAACCACGAGCGACTTGTGCATTCCTTCAACACATGGAGAGACATGATTCATAGTGAGATTAATATTGATAGCAAGGTACGGACTATGATTAATGCAAAGATTCAAGAAGTAGTAAGGAAACAATCACTGACTAATGAGTTAGGAATAAAGATCTCCACAAAACCAAAAAGCTTACCCTGCAGATAACCACTTAGTAAGCCTCGCTAAGCCTTTCATGAAATACCCTTTCTTCACAAGCTCCATAACATGTCGACCCACATATATACTCCACCTACCTTTGCAATAGAGCATCGCGAAGGAGCCGGAGCCATGGTTCCTCCCCACCGTCTTTCACAAAAACAACAAGCAAAAATAATTTATAAAACCAACGAGTCAATGCAACTCCAGAGCTGAAAGAGAAAGCAAAATTTTTGGAGAAATTTGTTGCACCAATGTAATTTCGAAAGAAAGAAGAAAAAAAGAGAAAATTGTACGCCAAAAAGAAGAAGAATGAGAAATCATGCACCAAAGCAGGAGAAGGAGAAAAAAAAGCAAAAGGACCAATGATATCCCACTGGAACCAATGAAGGTGAAACTAGCAAGCGCTCCTGACGCGTCCCCGACATGTCGTAGACGTATCGTGGACTTAAATGAAACTTTGATAATTAAGAAAAGACACGAGATAAACTTAAATTGGAAACTCCATTTCGATTGAGAATTTACATACATGAAATTCACTCAATCTCCCTCGCCCCACACACGGACTCCCGGGACAGTTTCGACTTTACCTCTAAAGTCCTTAACCCTCACCTGACTATCGGTCTACGGTTCACCGACCGTTCTCTGACCAGCTGGTCTATCAAATACCCAATGTATTGATACTCTAACCCAGTCCTGTCAAGCTCACCAACTCTCTAGCACTCACACACACACTCCTAAGTCTGATCCACACTTGCCCAGATAATCTCTTTCTTTTTCCTCTCGTACAAGCTTACTTACATATGAAATAGATGCAAGTATATATACGGTTTAGTTAGGATGTAACTACCGTCTTATAAGTCCCTAGACTTCTAGGAGTCGACTACAGCTTTAATTATTCACATAACAACCACACTAGACTTGTAGAGAGTCTTCAACTTGATCTGGAGGCGTTTGAACTACGTGTCACCTCATGGTTGGTCACGTTGGCGGCATCCTTCTTGATTGGTCGAGCACCACTTGTATGCCCCACTTGCCTGATTCTTTTAGGCTCATTAAATGCTCATAAATTCCCTCTTCAGAATTTATTACGGCTATGTAATGATGTTCATTAATAGCCTTTGTTATCATGTGCATTAATGAGCTACTCCTTTTGTTGTGAGCTAGTTAATTATGTGAGTATATGAGTCTGTCTGAATATGTTGATCCTTTTGCCGTCTTTTATCTTTGATATTCTTCTTAAGCATGAGAGATATCTTCGTGCGGTGTCTGACTGGTTTGTATGTGCTAGAAGTTCTACGGAGCTCTCCACCTTTTTGATGATGGCAACCTATACAAAATTATATGTACTTGGGAATTAAAAAGTTGAGAGATTCCTCCTAAGAAGGATTCCCCTTGAGTTTGTTAAGGGTTTAAAGTAAGAAAAACTACAACAAATGACAGCAATAAGTGACAACTTTTATGTTATACTATAACCATAGTAGAAAAGTTTTCATTAAGATATTATATAATACAAGGAAGATAGACATAGTGTCACAAGTACATATTTTTTCTTTCCCCCTTTGCCATACAACAAAATAGGGAGCAACTACACGACTTAAGATATTGTAAAGACCATAACATTCCATAGAGTACAAACTACAAACATGATCAAGATAATCTAGATGGAGTGTCGTGTTTGGGTATCCCATTCATAATCATCTGGGCCAAGGGGTTCATCCTCCGAAAAAGAAGCTTTGATCCAAGATGGTTTGTCTATGGTAGGATTGATCAAAGGTGATTCAGCTGTGGTGGAAATGTCAGACTCATTAGAATCTATTGCGAACTCCATGCAATGTGGAGAACGTGTATGTGATTGAGTGACACTTGAGATGATAGACCAAACTGTAAGTGAGTCAGAGTCTGGTTGAACATAGCTTTGGGCGACATATTTCTTGGGATGTTTTGTAGCCATGAACTTGCGAATGGTGGAGTGTACTGTTTGTTCATTTGAGTTGGATGAACTTTGTGGAGTTTGTGCCATTTTGTGATATGTGAAGTACTGATTGTGAGTGTCAAATGAAGTGAGCAAGTATTTATAGACGCTTTGGATATGCTCAACGACTGATTGGTGAATGGTATTAAATGAGGTGCTACGTCTTGTGGGCTATGTGTGTAGGCCTTTTAGGTGTCAAGTTTTGAGAATGGATTAGTGGAATGGATGGGACTAAATATCTCAGATCAATTTGCAATTTTTAATCAAGGAAGAAGCAGCCAATACAATAAATTATTTCGGAACCAATGATAATCATTCTAGTCGACAAGAAACAGTTACATTTTTATTCATATCAAAATATTGACCTTAGAAATAGATAGTCAATGGCAAAAGTGAAACATTAATGGTAAAATAAAATCTAAGCCTAGAGCTAGTTTTCTCACGGTTCACTCGTGTCTTTAAGAGACAAAGAACTCTTAGGCTATGTGGGAGTCTATAAAATCTGTTGCTCCTTGAACCATGTGATGAACACTTGGTTCAGTGGAGACACCCTGCACAGCTGTGAGAGTAACTCTCACCCTCTTTAGAACATCCCTAGTTGAGGTATCCAGACTGGTCCCCGACCTGTCGTGGACCGGTGAAAGACTTCTCCTTCTCTTAAGTCCTGATGCCCTTGCGGTTGGACGAGGCTCTAAACTTGAGTCCTCGCTCTTGGTTTACTTCTGAACCACCACTAGCTGATATCCCTTACTATTTATCCCCAATTTGGACAACATCTCTGACAAGATGTTGTCTTGAGCGGTACGCGCACATTCGTGGAACCTGTTGGTGTCCACTGCGCCTTGGTCACCAAGACCCTGGTTTACATAGTGGCTTTCCTCAATGGATAGAAGAATCATAGCAGGGAGATCTATCTTCTCCTTGGTCTTGAGGGCGTAGAGTAACCTCATATCTCTTGCGTTGACGATGTGGGTGCGTTGATTTCGTGGAGTTATATTATGGGTGAGCAGACTAAAGAGAACTCTGTCTAGTATGGACATTTCTGTTGCAGGAAAGTTCTTCATTGTTGCTCCTTTGTTGAGCAAATTCACCATTCTTCCTCCTAGGTGTCATAGGTCATTGCAAGATGTTTCCTTTGGAACAACCAGTCCTTCAGGTTCCAGGCCGAAAGTCTCGAAGATCCAAGACTTGGAGATGTTGTTTTCAATGCCTTAAACCCGTGAAATGATGTAGTCGTCGTCACTTAGGAGTGGTCACTAGTACAAAAAACGCCTATTTCGGCGCCTCTATTTCGGCGGTTGTAACAACAACCGTTGAAATAGGTGCCCCGAAAATTCTATGTCTAAAAAAAGGCACCTATTTCGGCGGTTCCTAGCTAGGAACCGCCGAAATAGGTGCCTTTTTTTGAAATAAAATTTTCGGGGCACCTATTTTGGCAGTTCCTAGCTAGGAACAGCTGAAATAGGTGCCTTTTTTTAGACATAAAATTTTTGGAAGCCTATTTTCCCATTTTTTTTTCAAAAAATTCGGTTGGCGGGAAAATTTCAGCCTATTTCGGCGGTTCCTAGCCAGGAACCGCCGAAATAGGTGCCTTTTTTTAAACTAAAATTTTTGGAAGCCTATTTTCCCGGGTTTTTTTTCAAAAAATTCGGACCGCGGGAAAATTTCAGCCTATTTCGGCGGTTCCTAGCTAGGAACCGCCGAAATAGGTGCCTTTTTTTAGACATAAAATTTTCGGAAGCCTGTTTTCCCGGTTTTTTTCAAAAAATTCGGACCGCGGGAAAATTTCAGCCTATTTCGGCGGTTCCTAGCTAGGAACCGCCGAAATAGGTGCCTTTTTTTAGACATAAAATTTTCGAAAGCCTGTTTTCCCGGTTTTTTTTTCAAAAAATTCGGACCCCGGGAAAATTTCAGTCTATTTCGGCGGTTCCTAGCTAACAACCGCCGAAATAGACTTTATTTCATTATATATATCGCAACTGCTCTTCATCTCTCTCCTCTCACGGTAATTTTGTAACTCTAACTGGTGAATCTACTTGCTAAACGCTCCTCTCTGCATCTCGCTCACCAGATTGAAAACGGGGTTGAAGTAGTTCATTCTAGAACCGGTAATATACTCGAACTTATCTTTTTCTCATTGGAGAACAAACTACATACATGCTCTGCGCCTTTCATTCTCTTTGTTTTGTCTACGCATCTCTTCATTCTCTTCTTGTGTCTACGCCTATGTAATGACAAATCACTGAAACCGCTGCATCTCACTCACTAGATTGAAGACGGGGCTGAAGTAGTTCATTCTGGATCTGGTAATATACTCAAACTTATATTTTTCTTTTTGGAGAACAAGAAACGTACATGCTTTGCGCCTATTTATTCTCTTCTTTGTGTTTGTGTCTCTTTATTCTCTTCTAGTGTCTGCGCCACTACAATCTCTTCACACTCACGGTGATTTTGCAAGGCGAACAAGAAGCTTACATGCTCTGTGCCACTTTTCATCCTCTTGCGGTTGCGCCTCTACAGAGATGCAAAACGGTTGCATCTCGCTCCCGAGAAAGAAGACGATGCAGCTAATTTTTTTTATTTTTTAAAAAATACCTATGGCGGCGGTTGTTAGCTAGGAACCGCCGCCATAGGTGTGTTTTTTTTTTGAAAACCACCTATGGCGGCGGTTCCTAGCTAACAACCGCCGCCATAGGTGTGTTTTTTTTTAAAAAAACAACCACCTATGGCGGCGGTTGTAGCTAGGAACCGCCACCATAGGTGTTCTATCTCGGCGGTTGTACAACCGCCGAGATAGGGTCTCATACCTATTTCGGCGGTCTCCATTTCGGCGGTTCTAGAACCGCCGAAATAGACCTTTTACAACCGCCGAAATAGGCCCTTTTTGTACTAGTGGGTCCAAGACAGCGCATGTGCTCCTTGAGCAGTTCTGTGTAGACGGTGATGGGGTCTTGGAAGAAATTCACCCATCCTTGGTACTCCAATAGCTCCTGGATCTCTCATAGACCTATCTTGTCCATCCACTCTAGGTCTAGTGTCTTTGGTAAGACAGGACAGGATTTGTCGTTGACGTTCTCTGCCTTTATCAGCATAGGCTCTAGCTCCTTAAGCTTTTTAAGAATCTTCAAGGATTGAGGAGGCGGAGGCTTGGCGACAGTTTGAAAGAGCTCTTCTAGCTCTAGAGATTGTGATGATGAAGCCATTTTCTCCTTGTCTTTCACTTTTCTCAGATGCT
The DNA here is from genome assembly GCA_023374045.1 of Limonium bicolor. Classification (NCBI taxonomy): domain Eukaryota; kingdom Viridiplantae; phylum Streptophyta; class Magnoliopsida; order Caryophyllales; family Plumbaginaceae; genus Limonium; species Limonium bicolor. Next base: position 102,411,178 of record CM041778.1, read on the forward strand.
CGCGTTCCCGGAGCGTATAGATGATAAGGGACATTGACTCTGTGTCACTTCCTTTTCTTGAGCTTGTCGTGGAGGCGTCAGCGACCTGTCATCGACAAGTGTCATCATCTGAGGAACAATGCCAGTTTCTTCCTCAGAGTCTGGTGCAGTCACATCTTCCTCTAGTGTTTTTTTCTGTTGGTGAGGCCTCCTCTTGTGACTTTTCGTCACTCTGTACTTCCTTCTCTTCTAGCTGCTGAACGACAGCTCTTGCGATTGCTGAAGGAGTGGCTTCCTCCTCATCGCTGAAGTGCAACTTTCTATTTGCCTTTTCTGGTGTGGAGTGGGCTTTTTGTGGAGCTTCCTTTTGATTTGGTACGTTGAGAGGCACGAGTTGTGCGAGTTACGCTTGGAGTGCTTGGTGGTGATTTTTGGTGGAGGATCTTAAGAAGACATTTTTGGTTTTTCTATGGTGGTAGGAGTTGGAAGTATTTTGGGTTTGAGGATTTCAGTTTGAATGAGGTGATGAAGCTTGGGTAAATAGAGATTTTTATATTGTACCTCTTCTTGTTGTAGGTCACCTTCGTCAGTCACCCTTCGCACAAGTTGATTTTCCAGATTTTTGGAAAGTCGAGGGGGCGATTCTCTATGAGTTTCTGTCGGCCTTATGTCGTCCACTTGCATTGAAGAAGCTTCCTTGAGTGCAACCTTGTTCTTGGAGCGGAGAGAGGATTTTGGTGCCATGATTGATCGAAGGATTTCTAGAGTTTTATAACCTTTCGCTAGAGAAATCTTAGAGTGGCTGTGAGGCAGGGATTTTTGCGCTTAATCTCATGAGAGTTTTTGTAAGAGAGAAGAGAAATTGCTTTGAATGCTTAGATAGATTAGATAGAGTGAGGGCAATAGTGTGACAAGAGAAAAACTTTCGTCGCCCTTTTATAGATATCGAGTAACGGTCAGCGACTACTCCTTGTCCGCTCACTGACATGTCCCAACGGTACTATTCATAACGGGCAGCGGTCGTGACAGGCTGTCATCAATCGTTGGCAATTTTCCCGTTTCTATCCGTTGAACTTTCTCTAAACTAACCTCACTTGTTGTGGAAAATGACATATCTGTTTCAAGTAGTCGTTTGACATAACTTCTATGCATTAAACTGATCGTTGACTACTAAACGACAATATTATAGGTGTTGCTCACATGTCGGTGACCGATCATGGGAAATAAAAGTCAGTTTAATTGTGATTAATGAATATCATTCCAAGATCATGAACAATCTTGGTGAATCTTTCTCTACTTAATGGCTTAGTAAAAATATCAGCTAGTTGGTCTGCAGTAGAAATATACCTTAAACTAACTAATTCCTTTTCACAACAATCTCTAAGAAAGTGATGTCTAATGTCAATATGCTTGGTACGTGAATGATGCACAAGATTTTTGGAAATAGAGATGGAACTTGTATTATCACACATGATTGGTAAAGTACCAGTTTTGACGCCATAATCACCAATTTATTGCTTAAGCCACAGGAGTTGAGCACAGCAGCTTGCTGCAGCTATGTATTCAGATTCAGCCGTTGAGATTACAACACTTTGTTGTTTCTTTGATCCCCATGCGATCAAACATGATCCAACAGGAATGATGTTCCTGACGTGCCCTTTCTATCAGTGATAGATCCTCCATAATCTACATCTGAAAATCCCACAATGTCACAGTTAGTGGATTTAGGATAAAAGAGACCAAGATTCATGGTTCCTTTTAAGTAACGTAGGATTCTTTTCACAGCTGTGAGGTGACTTTCTCTTGGATCTGCTTGAAATCTGGCACATAAGCAAATGTTATACATAATGTTAGGTCTACTAGTAGTTAAATATAGTAGAGAACCAATCATCTCCCTGTATGATCGCTGGTCAACCGGTCGGTCACCAGTCATGATGTCCATTTTTGTGCCAACTGCCATTGGTGTGTCAAACATTTTACACTCATCAATTCCAAATCTCTTTACCAAATCCTTTACGTACTTCTCTTGGGATATGATAGTCCCTTCGACATTTTGCTTGACTTGAAGTCCTAGAAAGAACTTCAATTCTCCTAGATCACTCATTTCAAATTCCATTTTCATCAAAGCTTCAAACTGCTTGCAATATTTCTCATCAGAGGCTCCAAAGATTATATCATCGACATATATTTGCATAATTAAGAAATCTTTTTTGTTGTTGTAAGCAAATAAGGTTTTATCCATTTTCCTCTCTTGAATTGGTTTTCCAAAATATAGGAAGATAGACGATCATACCATGATCTTGGAGCGTGTTTGAGCCCATAAAGAGCTTTGTTGAGCTTAAGTACCACGTCCTTTCCTTCTTGGGTCTTAAAGCCTGGAGGTTGCTCAACATACACTTCCTCTTTGACGTACCCATTTAGGAAGGCACTTTTGATGTCAAGTTGAAAGAGTTTGATTCCTTTGTGTGTAACAAATGCAATTAGTAATCTTATGGACTCCATCCTTGCTACTGGAGCGAAGGTTTCTTGGAAGTTTATCCCTTCTTGTTGACGATATCCTTGAGCTACCAGATGAGCTTTGTTTCTAACGACTTCTCCCATCTCATTCAACTTGTTTCTAAAGACCCATTTGTGCCAAGTACGCCTTAATGTGAAGGACGAGGCACAAGATGCCAGACTTTGTATCTTTCAAACTGATTTAATTCTTCCTGCATTACATTAATCCAGTCTAGGTCTCGAAGAGCTTCCTTGATGTTCTTGGGCTCGATGGGTGAGACTGTCATTGAGAAGGCTAGAAGATCTCGAGTTTGTGCTCTTGTTTGAATACCCTTGGAGATTGATGAATGATTAATGGTGATAGAGGATCTTTGACATCATTGTTTCCTTCGTCGACTTGTTGTTGACCTGTCGCCGACCTGTCGGGCAAGTTTTCTTCAGTTGGTGGTTCATCTTTGGGATTAACTGTGTGATCTGATCAGCTAGGTCAAATCCAAGTTCTTCATCTTTTTCAGGTTTCTTGACCTTGTTAACATCAGCCTCATCAAAGACCACATGCACACTTTCTTCCACCTTCAGTGTCCTTTTGTTGTATACTTTGTATGCCCGGCTCCTTTCAGAGTACCCAAGGAAGATGGCCACATCACTTCTAGCATCAAACTTTCCTAGGGGATTCTTTTCATTATTGTGGACATAACATCTACAACCAAAGATCCTGAAGTTACTTATGTTTGTTTTGTTTCCCTTGATTAGCTCATAGGGAGTTTTGTTGAGGATATGTCGTATGAGCGTTCTATTTGTGACGTAGCATGCAGTCGCCACTACTTCTGCCCAGAAGACCTGAGGAAGATTGCTCCCTAATAGCATGGCCCTTGCTACTGAGATGGTATGGAACTCGTGCTCAGACAGAGGTTGCAAAGAGAATACCAAGTGTTGTATTGATTAAAAGTGTGTCCAATTATATAGCTTATGACTCTTATTTATAGGCCCCCCTATAGAGTATAACCGTTTCTGCGGGCCTACACCACTCTAGAATATTCTCAAATATACAAGGCTTTCCTATAATTTTACCCCCTTTTGCCAGTAATTACTCCCAGTCTCTCGGAGAGGGCCTTGCTTCGCTTCGGAGGCGATTGTTCTTCCGCAGTCTGTCCTCAGTATGGCTCTCTGGTCGCAAGGGTCCGATCGTTGGGGTCGGAAGGGCATTCGGTCGGAAGGAGACCCATCTGTTGTCTCCGCAGGCAGCATGTATCCTCCGCTAGTCACTTGGTTATTACGTGTGGTGGAACCCCACTTCATCAGTCCCACAAGATCTTTTCTTGTTCTGCAAGGAAAGATCTTTTTCGTTGTTTTTTATTTAAAAAAAATTTAGCGTTCTGCTCCACTCCTCCTAGTCCCACAAGACCTCTTTTTTTAAAAAAAAAGAAAAGGAAAGAGGTCTTGGAATTGTTTCTTTTCTGTTTGGATTTCCTACCGTTGGAGACCTAGCGGAGGCTCAGCAACATGCCTTGCTTCAACTATCGCCTTCTCATCTTCTGAAGCTACATCTCTGACACATTTGCAGCAGTAGGCTATGATTACTTTTTGGTAGAGCGTGCCCAACTTCCGCCTATTTAAGCCCATTCTCCTCCCTTCTTTTCTTCCCTCTATTTTTCAAACTTTCGAGCTTCTCTGAACTTTCTCACATTTTTCCTCCATTTTCTCCCTTGTTTCCTGTCCTCGATCCCTCGCTTTCTTGCTTATACAGTGGTCATTCTTCTTCTTCTCCTCTGCTCCCCAATTCCCTGTTTTGTGTTCCCACATCTTTTTTTCTTCGTGCCCCTCCCCGCTTCTCGTTTGCTTAAATCTTTCGGCTTTCTCTGCTAGCCAAGGATTTGTCAAACCCAAGCTCTTCCGCCCCGGCGCCGGCGGGATCGACACTTTTTACCGATGGGGGAAATTGCGTCGTAGAAGATTCTGCCATTCCTGCCGAAGATATCGGCGGGGACTACCCTCGCCAAGGCACCGACTCTAGTCTTTCTGTGAAAGATTTGAGAAAACTTATGAAGGGTGTGCAAGTCCCACTGGGGTCGAAGATTTGTGTGCCGGAGCCGACGGCGCATCCTTTTAACTACTTCGGAGATGGTTTTGTGGTGTACCGGGAGCATCTTCATCGTGGCCTGCGTTTTCCTCCGCACCCTTTTGTTCTTGGTTTCCTTTCGCGCCGGCGATGTACTCTTGCCCACCTGAACCCCTATGCCCTAGGATGTCTGCACGCCTTCCTCACCGTCTGTGCGGAGAACGACATTACTCCCGACGCGCGGGAGTTTGTGAATTTCTTTACGACCCGGGTGAACACTACTACTACGGAGGAGGACATATCCGTCTTGGCCGTGTCCGGGTATTCCTTTTTCAAGCGTGTGAGTCTGGAGAGTGGCTGGTCCTCCAACTGGTTTGTTTTTTATCCGCCTAAGGGAACTTTTATCGGAGTCTCCCACATCGGAGATATAGCTAAGGGGCAGCTTGCCGCTCCGCTACCTTCTTCCGCCAATTCGTCTCCAATTGGAGACATACTTAAGAAGCTGAGTTCATCAGCGCTCCATCCTATCACCTTCTTCCTTTCCGAAGAGAAGCTGAACAAAACTCGGACGAAGATTGATCGTACGTGTTTTCCCTGAGTGCCTTCTTTTTTATTAGTTTTCGGCTGTTTTTCTCACTTTCTCCTTGTATCGCAGCTTTTGTTCAATCGGGCGGAAAATTCTCCCTCCGGTGCAACTGGGAGCTTGTTGATTACAGGACCACTGAAGAGAAAAAAGGAGCCCTTCCTGTTCCTTCCGGTGGAAAAACTCGGAGTCCTTCCGGTAGCAAAACCACTGGTACTAAGAGGAAAGCCCCCGAGGGGCCCAAGAAAGCTGATCAGTCAAAAATAAAATTAGTTCGAAGGGAAAAGCTTGTTACCGAAACTGGTTCCACCGGTCCCCCCGCTGCTGTCCCTTCGGAAACAGGTACTCCCGTGTCCACTCCCGCCTGCAGTCCGGGTGGAGTTAAAAAAGATGTGGATTTAACTCCCATATCATCCCTCTTCCCTGATCTGCATGGCTTTTTTTGCGTTGATGAAGCTTTAACTCAAAATACCGATTCCATTTTTCCCACCGGTATACCTTTCCACAGCCTTTTCTCTTTTCGTTTTTACTTTGTACTTGCTTGATTACTTATGATTTTGCCTCTCGCAGCCGCTGTTCCGCCCTCCGTAGACCCTGAGCCTGAACGGGCGCGCCGACCCGTGCGCGGTGTTACAATAAGAGAAGGTGGAGCCCCGGAAGGAAAAAAGTCTCGTGAAATTCCGCCCGGTAAAGGCAAAGGCATTGCCGAGGATCATGCGGAGGGAAGTTCTTCTTCGGAGTCGTCCGATGCTCCTTCCCAAGGGGCCCCTCAGTCCGGAGTCAGGAGCAAGCATGCGGGCGACAGATCCTCTCCTCCTCCACGAGCTGATCCCTCGGTCTGCGGTCCTTCTTCAAAACTGGACTGGGGCTATCACCGCGGAAACCCGATTCCTCGCATTCCATACGTTCGTGGAATGGGTTACAAGACCCTCTGGTCTACTGCTGCGGAGACGGCCAAAAATGATAACGACATTTTTGCCCCTGCTTCTCATCCGACTCCATTGAAACAAAAACTCCGGATCAGGGAGGGTAGTTCTAACGCCATTGTCCGCCACTCTCTTCCGGAGAGAGAGGCTTTTGAGCGCCTCTAGAGTGCTTTAATTCAGGTTTGTCTTCCTTATATGTGTTTATCTTGTATTACCCTTTATTTTTTACTTTGACACTTTTGTTTCTTTTTAGGCCATGGCGATGGCCCAATGTGTTGAGACCCACTCTCAATACTCTTCCCAAGCCCTCCGCTCTCATGGGGCCCGAGCGGAGAGATACAAGAAGGCTGTCGATGAAGAGAAGGCCAAGGCTCAAGAAATCCTTATACGAGCACAGGCTCAATTTGAGGCTGAAAAGGCCGCCCTCCAGGGGAAACTTCAAGAAACTGCATCCATCGACCAAGAGGATGCTATCAATAGGTTGCAGGCTGCTTTTGATGATCAGAGGCGGGTGTTGGAAGAGAAAACTGAAGATGTGCGGAAGGTTGCTGAAGAGATCCGGAGATCTACTGAGGATCTTCGGTCTTTCTTCGAATTGGAGTTGGAAAAAAAGAACCAACTCTTGCAAGCGGCTGAGGCTAAACAGAATGATCTCCAAGCTAGCCTTGAAACGGAGAGGCAAAAGCTTGCGCAGGCGACTTTTCGAATTAAAGAGCTTGAGGAAGAGCTGGAAGCATAGAAGAAAAAGGCTTCCGGTAATCTTCATATCATCGGAAGCTTCCATTTTTTCCTTTTCTTTCATTTTATTCTGTTAATCCTTTGTATTCTATGCAGAAAATCCAAGTCCTTCGTCGGAGACTGCCAGAAGTTCCGACTTTTGGCTTAAGAAGGTGTCTGCCCTTAAAGCTTCATTAATCACTTCGGAGTCGGAGAGGGAACGATACCGGAGCCTTTCCCTGTCCTACGAGAGCCAGGTTGCGAAGTTAAAGGGGGCTCTCAAAGAGACGCAGTCGGAAATCCAAACGAAGGATTGCACTGTTTCAGGCCTTAAAGAGACACTCTCTTCTCAATGCCGTAAACTTGCCGGGGAGAGCCAACGAATTGTATCGGAGTTCTTTTCCGAGAAGCAGCAATCCGTGGACGAAGCTCTTTACGAAAGCCTAGAGTTTGAAGCTCTTGCTCATTCCACTGGATATCATGAGGAGCTGGCGAGGTTCTCACAGCCCGCAGGGAATACATGCTTTGCCCCATCTTTTATGGGATCAGCTATTGTGCGGGCCCGAAGTGATGCTGCTCTTACCCCGGTAGGTGAGAACAAGGAAGACTCCGGAGGAAGCACCTCAACCCTTCAGAAGTGGACACAAGAATCCGAGAAGCTTGCGGAAGATCCTGCAGAGCCTGCATCATAAACTATTTTTTCTTTACAGTTTTTGTTACAATCATCATATACTTTGTTCCGGGGTACTTTTGCTTTGTAAATCACATCCCCCTTTTTAAGTAGATTAGCCAGATCTTTCGGGCATGACCGGAGCGACCGGTTTCCCGAAAGTCGGAGACTTTGTTTATGTGGAATCTTTAAACTGCTTTTTCACTTTTGCGAAGATTTCTTTTCGGTAACCTTTTAGTTACACTTTCACACTCTACCACTGTACACATGGTGAGATCGTCGATTTAACACTCTACCGACTTCGAGACGGTGAGATCGCGATTTAACACTCTACTAGCAGTAAGACAGCGAGATCGTCGGATGAAATACACTACCATCGTTGATGGTAGATCGTCGGATACAAAACACTCTACCATCGCTGATGGTGAGATCGTCGGTTACATTCTTTGTCTTTCTTTTCTTTTCTTAATACTCCTTGTTCCTTGTCTTTGAGTAAGTGAAAAATTGTTTTTGCAAAGTTTTTGTTTTTGTCCGAAAACTTTATACACCATTACCGGCGAGTAAAATGTTTTGAAAATAAGACAAATGAGATCATCAGGTAAAACACTTCATTGCTACAGCTTGTGAGATCTTCGGACATCCATATGAGATTATTCCTGCGCTTTTAACAAACAATTCATTAACTTGTATCCGAAAAAAGATATTATACATAGAACTTTTTGAGGCATTCAGCGTGCCAGGAATGTGGCAGATCACTCCCGTCCACATTTTGGAGCCTATAAGATGCTCGGCCTGTCTTAGTCTGAACGATATATGGGCCTTCCCACTGAGGTTGCAATTTCGCTGGTTGTTTTACCTCCCGAAGTACCAAGTCACCCATGAAGAAAGACCGTTCTCTTACCCTTTTATTGAAATGATGTTCAATTCTCAATTTGTCATTTTGATTTTTTAAATCTGCGATCATCCGTTTTTCATCCAAGACATCCAACTCATCTCGGATGCCTTCGTCGTTCTCTTCTTCTTCGTACCCTTCAATCCTTTTTGACGGTATCATAATTTCCGCCAGTACTACCGCCTCCAGTCCGTATGTCAATCTATAAGGGGTTTCTCCGGTTGGCCCTTTGACAGTCGTTCTGTTAGCCCACAGGACTTGTGGTAGTACCTCCGCCCACCTTCCACTTTTTCCTTCCAACTTTCTTTTTAGAGCTTTCATGATTTGCCCATTAGTATTTTCAACCTAGTCATTTGCTTGTGGATGAGCTACAGATGCAAATCTTAAGTTAATCTTCCATTCCTCGCAAAATTCCTTAAAGCTTTTGCAATTGAATTGCGCGCCATTGTCCGTTATGATTACCCTCGGGATGCCAAACCGACACACGACGTTTTTCCAAACAAATTCCTCTGTCTTCCGTGCAGTTATACTTACTACCGGAAGAGCTTATACCCATTTGGTGAAGTAGTCTACCGCCATGATAAGTCAGGAATTTGTCTAAGTTTACTAGACTAATTCATGCTTAATTTTCTACATTATGACATTAACTTTCCTCTTTAATGCTTTAATTACTCTTCATTGTTATATTTGTCCCCAATGATCAATTTCATATGTTTTCAGGATAAAATACTCAACAAAGTGCTTAAATGAAGATTTTAGGGGTTAGAGAAACATGGGAAGTCAAACCAGAGTCAAATACAGATTCTCATTGACCACGGCTGTGCTTTATTGAGGGTCCGGGTTTGCAGCTGGGTTTATAAACCCGGACCACCTCGTCGCAGAACCTTCTGCCCAATTTCAGATGCGGTCCGGGTTTGTGTCCTACTTTGCAAACCCGGACCATCCCAAGGCGAGACCCTTCTGCCTCTTTTTAGACGTGGTCCGGGTTTGCGTCCTACTTTGCAAACCCGAACCAATACAAGCGGAGCGCCAGAAGTCGGTTTCGGAAATAACGGAATTGTTGTTTATCTTTAATATCTGTATCATATCTTTTATCCGACGCTTAATTAGAGGAGATTAGAGATAGATTAAAGATAGATTCCTGTGGTTATAAAAGGAGGGGTCTGGCCAACGTGAGAGATACACTTCGACAGCACACAATTGTCACAATACAGAGATTAGTTTAAGTTGGAGTTTGAGTCTGGTTTGGAGTTTGGAGCAGAGCAGAGCAGAAAGTTCACCACGGAGACTTCTCCAGAAGTCTCAACAGAGTTCCTTCTTGTTCTCTATAATTACTCATACAGTTTTGCTTATTGTAAACATGTCAATGGCTGAGTAGTTTCCTTTAGATTTCGGTTTGCTATGTATCCCTAAATTGACTATTCCTGTTCCTTTGTGATTTAATGCAATTTGATTAGTAAAGTTATTTTCCTTGCTTAATTTCTTTAATCTTTATAATTTGGCCAATTATAAGGATTAGTATTTTGTTAGCTTATATGTGACGACTGCGGCTTTCAATTGAATACAGGAAAATAACCGGTTAGTCTAGAGACGGTAATTCCTCTAAATTGCTAATTGACCAATAAACTAGACTGTTCTTTAGGCGGTTAGTAAACAGTGGGTTTGTAACGAGAGTTAAAATTCAGTCTTTGCTAACTAGTATTTGCTAAGCGGGAGACCGGAGGTAAATTATCTTTGTTCTAGGGTTTTACTCAGAATTATCTTATAAATCACTTAGGGATAGGAATCACAGATTTAGGGTGCAGTAGTAAACCGTGATCTCCTTTCCAAATCAGTTTCACAACATTTATTTTCCTGCTTGTTATTGTTTGCATTCTGTTTACAGTTTCTAATTATCATCGAATCAAACCCCAATTTCCTGTTTTAATTTGTTTAATAAAGATTTAAACTAGACACATCGCCTCCTCTGGTTCGATACTTAGGGAATTCTCTCTATTAAAACTTGCTAGAATTGACCGGTACACTTGCCGTTAGGTTTTACCCCAACAAGTTTTTGGCGCTGTTGCCGGGGAGGCACGGTTATTTAGTTTAATCTTTATCTTATTTATTCTGTTTTTTTCTTTATTTATCTTCCATTATTTTCTTTTCTTTATTTATTTTGTTCGAGTCACTACCGTTACTTTTCTTTTGATTCCAGTAGTTCGTAGGTTAGAATAGGTTGGTTATTTTCATGTTCTGATTTTGTTTTTGATTTTCTGTTATTCTTTTATTCCGTTTAATTTATTTTGTTATTGTTATTATTTATCTTTTGTCAGCGTGATTTGTTCGGTTACGTCTATTCCGTGTTTTGATTTTTGATTAGTATAGTTATTAGTTTGGGATAGACTAATCACTTTAGTTATTTTGTTTTATCTCTAATCTGTTTTTAATTTTTGTTTTGATTTTGTTTTAGATATTCTTTTATCTTCCAGATTTTATTTCTGATTTTATTTCTTTATTTGAATATTTTGTGTTTAGTAATTAGGATTTTTATGTTTTGTGAGTTTATTTCTTTTTATCTTTCTCTGGTTTTTGTTGTTTAATTTCTATTGCTATTGTTCTTTTAATTTACGCTTTCTTCATTTCAGTTTACTAACTCTCGGTTTATGGTTAAAACCCGCTCTGCAGGAGAACCGGAGTTCGAACTCAATCTTGAGATCGAGAGGTTTGCGAGACAGCTTCGAAGAGACTTGAACCTGGATCCACCAGTTGAGGAGGGGGTGCTCGAACCACCTGTTATTGAAGAGGGTCCAGAAGTTCAACCAGCAGTGAACATGGTGAATAACGAGAGGCAGATGAGGGACTACACCCGCCCAAGTGTTGAGGGGTTGGTGTCGCCAATTGTGATTCCTGCGCTACCAGCAGGAGTGCAGTGGCAGTTCAAGACTCATTATGTGACCATGGTGATGAACGCGCCTCAGTTCAGTGGGACGGTCACTGAAGATCCTAATGTTCATCTCACTACATTCCTGAGATTGGTAGGAGCGTGTTCGACACCAGCTTCACAGGAGGTGGCTCGGCTCACTCTGTTTCCATTCTCCCTGAGGGATAGAGCCGCTGAATGGTTAAACTCGCTGACGCCTGACAGTATCACTACTTGGGAAGAGCTGGCTAATGCATTTCTGGCGAAGTATTTCCCACCCTCTCGGATGCTGACCATGAGAGGAGAAATTACAAACTTCAAACAGTTCGCCGGTGAGTCCTTGTCTGAAGCTTGGGAGCGTTTTAAGGGGATAGTAAGGAAGGTACCACATCACGGACTAGGTGAAGAGGTTATACTGTAGTCCTTTTACAAGGATTTGGATCCGTCTAGCCGGTTGTTGGTTGACACTTGTGCTGGAGGTAGTTTGATGGAGTTGCCCATTACACGGATTAAAGAGCTGCTAGAGACTATTACTACAGCAGCTAATCAGTGGGGAGGTACAAGAGCCGGAGAAGCTGCACCGAAGAAACCAGCTGGGGTTTATGAAGTAGATTCAAACACTTTCTTGGCTGCCAAGATAGAAGCAATGTCAAAGCAGTTTGAGCGTATGTTGCAGTTATGAATCCACAGTCCAGTGCAGCAGCTCCTGAGGTTTATCCACCGTGCGAGTACTGTGGTAGAGCTTCTAACATGTGCCAGTGTTCTCCACCACAAGAAGAGGCAGCGAACTATGTTGGTAACAGACCGGGTAATTATTTTGGGAACCAAGGAAATCCGGGTTATCAAGCTCAGTAGCAAAACCGTTACCAAGCTGGTAACAATAATTACAATCAGAGGCCCCAGTAGCAGTACAATCCTTCATATCAGAAGCAGCCACTGCAGAATCAGCAAGCACAAAATTCGGTTACACAGAAAAGTTTAATGAGCTGGAAGCCTTCAATCAGGAGCAGAGAACCTTCAACAATGATCAGAGGACATTCAACAGGAACATAGAGACTCAGCTGTCTCAGATATCTCAGCAGTTAGCTCAGCGTCCTTTGGGTTCCTTGCCTAGTCAGTCGGAGCAGAATCCGAGAGAGCATGCCAAGGCTATCACGTTGAGGAGTGGTACACAGCTTGACCCGGTGGTCCCTGAGTTGAGGTCCCTCTCCCTAATGTTGAGCAGAATGAAGAAACTGCACCAGCGGTTCTCAGGAGGAACCACCAGTGAAGAGGAGGTGGCAATTAGCAAGACTACTAAGACTTCCACACCTCCACGACACGCAGTTGCTGAAGCGCCAGTTCCTTTTCCAAACCGGTTGAAGAAGAGAGACTTGGATGAGCAGTTTGGTAAGTTTTTGACTATTTTTAAGAAACTGACCATTAACATTCCTTTTTCTGAAGCTTTGAAGCAGATGCCAATATATGCGAAGTTTATGAAGGACATCCTGTCCAACAGACGGTCCTTAGTGGAGAAGGATACTGTGCAGCTTACTGAGAGCGTTTCAGCTGTGCTTTCGAAGAAGCTTCCACCTAAGCTTGATGATCCAGGTACTCCGGTCATACCTTGCGCGATAGGTAATGTGAATTGTGGTAAGGGTTTATGTGACTTAGGTGCAAGTATTAATTGATGCCATTATCTATGTATTTGAAGCTTGGTTTAGGAGAATGTGAACCTACACGAATTACTTTGCAATTAGCTGATAGGTCGATTATCCTACCTAGAGGTGTGGTTAGAGATTTAATTGTTTCAGTTGGTACTTTTGCTTTTCCTGCTGATTTTGTTATTCTAGACATGGAGGAAGACAAGGTAGTACCACTTATTCTAGGCCGACCATTCATGCGAACAGCAATGACCCTTATTGATGTTGAAGGGGGAAGATTATACTGCGTTTACATGATGAGCAGCTTGTTTTGACATGACCAAGGCTGCCTCACCCTTCTGATGTTCATGCTTGCTTTAGTTTAGATTGTATTGACACTTTGATGCAGGATTATTCTTACAGCCCCACAGAGCTGGATGCGTTGGAGAAGTGTTTGGTGGATTCCATAGAGACCACTCATGATGACTCCGAGGTTTCTACTACAGCGTTTCAGCTCTCTGCTGGGAGACCATATAGGAAGAACCACAGATCGAGGAGGAACCGCTGGACCGAGTTCCAAAGACACTAGCTCCTTCTGTGGAATCACCACCTTCTCTTGAGCTTAAACCGCTTCCTAGTCATCTTAAATACGCTTTCCTAGTTCCTCCTACTGATTTACCTGTTATTATTTCTAATGCTTTAACTGATGAACAGGAGGAAGCATTGTTGCAGATTTTGAGGAGGAACAAAGAGGCGCTAGGATGGTCCATTGCTGATATCAAAGGCATTGCTCCTACATTCTGCACCCACCGCATTTATCTTGAGGAGGATTACAAGCCATTGAGATAGCCCCAGCGGCGACTGAACCCGCACATGAAAGAGGTAGTCAAGAAGGAGGTTATCAAGCTACTGGATGCAGGTATAATCTATCCAATCTCTGACAGCGAATGGGTAAGTCCTACTCAGGTAGTACCCAAGAAAGGGGGCTTAAATGTAGTTCCTAATGATAAAGGTGAATTAATTCCTCAGCGTACTATTACTGGGCATAGAGTTTGCATTGATTATAGAAAGTTAAATGCCGCCACTAGGAAAGACCACTTCCCCCTTCCATTTATTGATCAGATGCTAGAGAGGCTTGCAGGACAAGAATATTACGTTTCTTAGATGGTTACTCTGGTTATTTTCAAATTCCAATTGCTAAGGAGGACCAAGAGAAAACTACTTTTACATGTCCATATGGTACTTATGCTTATCGTCGCATGCCTTTTGGTTTATGTAATGCACCTGGTACTTTTCAACGTTGCATGACTGCTATCTTTGCTGATTTTATTGAAAAGTGCATCGAAGTCTTTATGGATGATTTTTCTGTTTTTGGACCACTTTTGATGCATGCTTGAGAGACTTGGATTTAATCTTAGCTAGATGCAGGGAGACTAACTTGGTGCTCAATTGGGAGAAGTGCCACTTCATGGTGCAGGAAGGCATCGTGCTCGGTCACAAGATTTCTAAGAAGGGGATCGAGGTGGACAAGGCCAAGGTTGAAGTCATAGAGCAGTTGCCACCACCATCTTCGGTAAAGGATGTTCGAAGCTTTCTCGGTCACGCAGGTTTTTATAGGCGTTTTGTCAAGGATTTTTCTAAGATCTCTAAGCCTCTTTGTGATTTATTGCTTAAGGATGCTAAATTTGAGTTTACAAAAGAGTGTTTAGATGCGTTTAATTTGCTAAAAGCTAAGTTAATTTATGCACCTATTATTGTTGCTCCTGATTGGTCGTTGCCTTTTGAGATTATGTGTGATGCTAGTGACTACGCGTTGGGAGCAGCTTTGGGTCAGAGGCATGACAAGGTATTGAGGATAGTCTACTACGCGAGTAAGACTATGAATGAGGCGCAGAAGAACTACGCCACAACGGAGAAGGAGCTGTTGGCGATCGTCTTTGCTTGTGATAAGTTTCGACCGTACATCATTGGCAGCAAAGTCATCGTGCATACCGACCATTCTGCTCTCAGGTATCTCTTTGGAAAGATTGATGCTAAACCTCGTTTGATCCAATGGATTTTGCTTTTGCAGGAATTTGACATTGAGATTAGAGATAAACCTGGAGCGCAGAATGGGGTGGCGGATCACTTATCCCGTATGGAAGTTCCTGACGACGGCAGGCCAATCAATGAGTATTTCCCTGATGAGTATGTCTTCATGATCGGCCATTCCACGGACCCTTGGTACGCTGATATTGCAAACTACCTAGCCAAGGGTATCGTTCCTCCAGAGTTGTCATATCAGCAGAAGAAGAAGTTCTTCTCCACAGTCAAGCATACCTTTGGGACGACCCGTTTCTGTTCAAGGTCTGTGCGATGGTATGATTCGTCGTTGTGTATCTGAGGATGAAGCTAGAGACATCCTGACACACTGCCATTCTAGAGAAGCAGGGTCATTTTGGACCGGCTAGGACAGCCGCGAAAGTTTTGGAGGCTGGCTTCTTCTGGAAGAATCTGAACAAGGACTGTTATCAATTTGTTTCCACTTGTGATCAATGCCAGAGGCAGGGGAATTATCCAGACGTCATGAGATGCCTTTAATTCGATCCTGGAGGTTGAGCCGTTCGATCTATGGGGTATTGATTTCATGGGACCGTTCCCATCCTCTCAAGGAACCTCTACATCTTGGTAGTAGTGGATTATGTCACAAGTGGGCTGAAGCGATATCAGCACCCCAATGATGCAGAGTGGTGCTCAAGTTTTAAGAGAATATTTTACCCGTTTCGGTGTTCCACGTGCCATCATCAGTGACGGCGGCACACTTCTGCAACAAGCAGTTTGAGGCTCTTCTACAGAAATATGGTGTGCGACATAAGGTTTCTTCTACCGTATCATCCACAGACGAACGGGCAAGCCGAGATCACCAACAGGGAAATTAAGTGGATCCTCCAGAAATCTGTCACATCCTCGAGGCGAGATGGTCCCTTAAGTTGGATGACGCCTTGTGGGCATACCGCACTGCATTTAAAACACCTTTAGGTATGTCCCCGTACAAGTTGGTTTTTGGCAAGGCGTGTCACTTGCCTGTGGAGCTGGAGCATAAGTCTTTTTGGGCACTCAAGGCATTGAATTTTGATTTGCAAAAGGCTGGTGAGAAGCGTAAGTTACAGCTGTGTGATCTGGAGGAGTTTAGAGAGGAAGCTTATGAGAACGCCAAGATTTATAAGGAGAAAATGAAGAGGTGGCACGATAAGCTTTTGGTCAAGCGTGAGTTTCACGTTGGATAAGGTTCTTCTATTCAACTCCCGTCTGAAATTGTTTCCAGGGAAGTTGAAGTCTCGTTGGTCTGGACCGTTTACAGTGACAAATGTCTCGCCCTATGGAGCCATCGGTTTAATCAATACAGAAGGGGAAACATTCAAAGTCAACGGGTCTCAGCTGAAGCATTATCTCAGTGGTGATATCGCTGAAGTCCATTCGGTGATCACGGTCTTTGATCCTCCATACTGATTATCCAATGCATGGTCTAGCCAAAGACCGAAAAGACGGGCGGCTGACTGGGAGACAACCCAGTTTTGTGAGTTTATTATTTTCGTTTTTGTTTATTTCTCGTAAGTTTTATTGTTTTTCACTCTTTATTTTGGCTAACGTGTTTGTTAGACATGGTTTGTTTAGTTTTACATGGTTTAGAAGGTGAATTCAGGAGTTTGGAGGGACGTCTGTTATCAATATGAGTTTCTGGCCATTTTAAGGGTTGTCCGGGTTTGGAGCTGGGTTTACAAACCCGGACCTATAGCTGGGCGAAGCTTCTGGCATGATTTGGAGGTCGTCCGGGTTTGAGTATGGGTTTGCAAACCCGGACCGCATAAGCGGTGAAGCTACTGTCTAATTTTGGTGTACGTCCGGGTTTGCTTATTGGTTTGCAAACCCGGATCACAAGTGCGGAGGAACTACTGACTAATATTTCATATCGTCCGGGTTTGAGGATGGGTTTGAAACCCGGACCATGGTCTCTGTAGAAACAAAAGACGGGCGCCGTGAATTTTCAATCCCTAACTCTATTCCTTCTTCAACCTCTCGACATTACCTAGCCCCAACCCTGCTTCTCCACTGTCGCCATCACCACCACCACTCCACTGCTCCACTTCACCACCTCCGCCGCATACTACCTCACCCGTCGCCGTCTTCAAACACCGTCACCTGCACAACCCCAGTCAATCCTCATCTCCAACTCCAATCCCCCACTTTCGTTTTCGCCTCAGCTTAGTCTCCACCCACTTCCGTTTTCGCCTCGCGCCACTCACCCGACACCACTTCGTTGCCCAGACACCACCCGTGTCCAATTCGCTTCCAAACCCGCGCCACTGCAGTTACTATGGCGCCCAAGCGAACTCGCCGGTCTACAGCTGCTGTTGCCTCGACATCGGCCGCACCTGCACCACCTGCACCAACACCGCCGGTCCAATACCAAGAATCCGTGCGTGCCGATTTCATCAGCGATGCAGCATTTGACTGGTATAATGTCAAGGACCGGAAGATCATTCCGGAAAGGTCAGTGTCTGATGAGTTGATCACTGAGTTTGATTTACAGAGTATTTTTGGTGCAAAGGGTTGGGGAAATTTGTTGCATGTGGGTCGGAGATGCTATTATCCGCGCTTGATCAAATTGTTCTATGCTAATGCTGAAAAGACGGATGAGTACGATATAATTAGCGCATGGATAAAAGGGCGGTACATCGAGATTAATCATAGGGTGGTTGATGAGTATTTTGGAGTGCAGGATGCATTTGATAGAAATGTGCTTAGGGAAGCTAGGAAAATTTTGGATAATGATAAGAGACGGGCGAAGGAACACTATCTGAGGCTGGTGGTAAATGACCCTGAGGTACAGAACCGTCAACGACGGTCTTCAAGGGATAAGCAGGTAGTGACAGGGGATAAACTGCAGACTCCGATTGAGCGGTTGATTCTGGCCATTATTATACATAATGTCCGCCTGAGAGAGTGTGCTGACTTGAATGCTGTGGATTGTTTCTTTATGCGACATCTGCTGGATGATGAGTTCTCTCGCGGCGCTTGTCCTATTGTTTTCTCTTTTGCTGTTATTGATCATATTTTGCGTATCATGGACGTGGACAACACCGCTTCTCTTGCTTTTCCACATTTTCTGCAGTATCTTTTTGAGAAGGAGAGGGTTGACTTCAGTGATGAGCGGCCTCAGCATCCCGCTTCTCCTCTGGACATGACAGCGATGCATCGCTTTCAGTGGGAGAAGATAGGAGACGGGTAGATAAAGCGCCGTCGTGCCCGACCGGGTGAGAGAGCTGCCCGGTCTGCTGGTGCCGATGGGGCTGGACCTTCACAGATTAGGGGTGCTGATGGGCCTGCTGCGGGTCCGATGCCAGGTTTTGAGGAGCTGATGACAGAGTTTAGAGATTGGCAGGGGGTGTGTACTACCCGCTTTGATGAGTTTGGCTCGCGCCTTGACGATCTGTCCACTCAGGTTCAGAACTATGGAGTTCGCCTGACATCTTTGGAGGCGCGTCGCCATGCTGCTGAGGTGCGCCAGGAGGCGAGGATGGCTGAGTATGACACACGTTTCGCCCGTATGGAGGCATGGCATCTTCCGCATGGGTCATAGTCACAGCCTCCACCACAGCCTTAGGCTCCTGGAGTTTGGGTTATTCCATTTTCTACCTTTCTTGGCTATTTTGATGTTTTTGTTCTCTTAGTTGTTCTGAGACGTTTTCTTTTGGTTGTTCTTCTTTTAGTTTTAGATTCGGCTGTTGTCGTTTATTTTCGGTTTATTTTATTAGCTATGATGTTTACTCGCACGCTTACTGTTTTGCAAGTTATTATTGGCTTTTGGTTTTCTTTACTTTGAGCTACAGGTCTGCTTTTGCTAAGTGTGAGGTATTGAGGGAACCAAAGGAACCTCTGTCGAATTTTCTGCAGAATTCAACACCCTGATGCTTTTAGCTAAGTGTGAGGACGTTGTCCTCAAAATACTCCAGGGGCGTGATTTTCTAACTTCTTTTATTTTTCAATGTTGTTTTCTGAAACTTTATGTTTTCCTTATGTCTTAATCAATTTCATGAAGCAATGAGGGCATTGCTAAGTTTTAAGTGTGAGGAAGGGAAATTACACATGCTCATATTCATGCTCAGTCACATTCGAATGTGCTAATTTTGAACAATTTTCTTTTAAGACTATCATTCCATTTGCACAATATTTTTGCTGGCCCTCAAAAATATTTTGGTTGCATAACATACCTGAGTCTTATTCAGTGGTTGGATAAGTTGGTTTAGAACACCGCACGAGTAGCACTAGTTCTTGTGAGATCGAAGCTGGAAAACAGTTGTAGGAATTCTGGTTGCAGTGCTTGTATGTACAGTTTTGTTTAATGCTTGTCTATTTCTTCACTGAAAAGTTAAGCCTATTAGTATAACTATTTGTCTTTGATTTCACTTGGGGACTTTGGGAATAATTATTGAATGAAAGGAAGGAAGGACAAAGGCAAGATACTCCTCTAATCGAACTTTTAACCCAGAAAACAGGCCTCGCCCATTTGGTAATTAAGTCCTCGGGGTGCCTCATCACCCATCTACCTAAGGTCATCTGATCTAGGATAGAATACCCAACACCGCTACATGAATGGAGAGAAAATTCTGACGGATATAAAAGAGAAAGCTAATGCTTGTTTAGAAAGTTGAAGAAATTTATTAATTTCAAATGCAAAGTGCAAAGTCTTTCTTGATTATGAGTACGTGGTGATGAAAGGTAATATGGAATAAGATATTACTTCTCACCCCTTGTCGTCCATGGATTGTGGAAAGTTAATTGGAAAGTAGTCCCTGAGTGAAATTGGAGTCAGGTGGTTTTACTTTGTGTCTTAAGCCTTTGCAAAATACTTCTCAATTCACTGTTTATGAAAACCTGCAAGTGAGGATCATTGTTCTTTATGACTGCTTTTCATTATTAGATCTTCTTGTGCACAGTTCTAAACCGACGACTCCCTTCTGTAGGATTTCAGTATGTTTTTATTTGCTTGAGGGCAAGCAAAGATTAAGTGTGAGGAAGTTGATAAGTCAGGAATTTGTCTAAGTTTACTAGACTAATTCATGCTTAATTTTCTACATTATGACATTAACTTTCCTCTTTAATGCTTTAATTACTCTTCATTGTTATATTTGTCTCCAATGATCGATTTCATATGTTTTCAGGATAAAATACTCAACAAAGTGCTTAAATGAAGATTTTAGGGGTTAGAGCAACATGAGAAGTCAAACCAGAGTCAAATACAGATTTTCATTGACCACGGCTATGCTTTATTGAGGGTCCGGGTTTGCAGTTGGGTTTATAAACCCGGACCATCCCAAGGCGAGACCCTTCTGCCTCTTTTTAGACGTGGTCTGGGTTTGCGTCCTACTTTGCAAACCCGGACCAATACAAGCGGAGCGCCAGAAGTCGGTTTCGGAAATAACGGAATTGTTGTTTATCTTTAATATATGTATCATATCTTTTATCCAACGCTTAATTAGAGGAGATTAGAGATAGATTAAAGATAGATTCCTGTGGTTATAAAAGGAGGGGTCTGGCCAATGTGAGAGATACACTTCGACAGCACACAATTGTCACAATACAGAGATTAGTTTAAGTTGGAGTTTGAGTCTGGTTTGGAGCAGAGCAGAGCAGAAAGTTCACCACGGAGACTTCTCCAGAAGTCTCAATAGAGTTCCTTCTTGTTCTCTATAATTACTCATACATTTTTGCTTATTGTAAACATGTCAATGGCTGAGTAGTTTCCTTTAGATTTCGGTTTGCTATGTATCCCTAAATTGACTATTCCTGTTCCTTTGTGATTTAATGCAATTTGATTGAGTAAAGTTATTTTCCTTGCTTAATTTCTTTAATCTTTATAATTTGGCCAATTATAAGGATTAGTATTTTGTTAGCTTATATGTGACGACTGCGGCTTTCAATTGAATACAGGAAAATAACCGGTTAGTCTAGAGACGGTAATTCCTCTAAATTGCTAATTGACCAATAAACTAGACTGTTCTTTAGGCGGTTAGTAAACAGTGGGTTTGTAACGAGAGTTAAAATTCAGTCTTTGCTAACTAGTATTTGCTAAGCGGGAGACCGGAGGTAAATTATCTTTGTTCTAGGGTTTTACTCAGAATTATCTTATAAATCACTTAGGGATAGGAATCACAGATTTAGGGTGCAGTAGTAAACCGGGATCTCCTTTCCAAATCAGTTTCACAACATTTATTTTCCTCCTTGTTATTGTTTGCATTCTGTTTACAGTTTCTAATTATCATCGAATCAAACCCCAATTTCCTGTTTTAATTTGTTTAATAAAGATTTAAACTAGACACATCGCCTCCTCTGGTTCGATACTTAGGGAATTCTCTCTATTAAAACTTGCTAGAATTGACCGGTACACTTGCCGTTAGGTTTTACCCCAACACGCCACATATAAGTATCTATACCTTCCGGGAGAAGCCTCTGGAAATGGTCCGACGATATCCAATCCCCATTTCGCAAAAGGGATCGGGGAGGTAATAGACTTCATTTCCGCAGGTGGGTTTCCAACCTTTGGACCGTGTAACTGGCACTGCGCACATTTTTTAACATAGTCTCCGCACATCTTTTGGATTGCCGGCCAAAAGTAACCCATCCTTAAAATTTTATGCATCACCGCCCTTCCTCCTTGGTGGTTGCCGCACACCCCGTCGTGGACTTCGCTGACAAGCTCTAGTCCTTGACTCTCTGTCAAACACTTCAGTGATGGTCTGCCAAAAGATCGCTTGTATAGCTGGCCGTTTTCAAAAAAGAACGACGCTGCCCTTCTTTTTATTGTTTTGGCCTCTTTTTCTTCCTCCGGTAGTGTCCCTTGTGGATGTACCGGACAATCGGGGTCATCCATGATTCACTCAAATCGGCTATTTCAACTGTCATTGTCTCGTCTTACCTATACTCGAGTATTCCTTTAATTGCAGCTGGACTTCTGCCGGTATTCCTTCCGCTATACTTGCTAGTTTAGCCAGTACATCGGCCTCCAAATTTTGGTCTCTGGTATATGTCGGAGATTGCATTTCGAGAATCTTGCCCTTAGATCTTGTACCTTTATCAAGTAGAGTTTCAATTTTTCCTCCTTGGTTTCGAAGATGTTCTCACTTTGCCTTGCCACAAGCAAGGAATCAGATTGTATTTCCAGCTCCGTCACCCCCAGAGCACAGGCTATTTCCAGCCCCTGTATTAACGCCTCGTATTCTGCTTCATTATTCGTTACTTCAAACTCCAATCTTACCGCATGATTCATTTTCCTTCCATCGGGGGTCTGGATTACAACCCCAACCCCTGCTCCGGTTTTACACCTAGCTCCATCCACCCACATCTTGTACGGGACTTCCCGCTCCTCTTGACGGAAGAAACTTGCCTCGGTGATGAAATCAACCAGGGCCTGGGCTCTTATTGCTGTCCAGGAACATAATGGATTTCAAACTGAGTAAGCTCTACCGTCCAAGTAATCATTCTTCTCGTTCGGGTTATTGGTGATTTGCTTTAAGGGCCAATTGGTTCGGACGGTGATTCGGTGCGACTGGAAGTATGGTTTCAGTTTTCTGGATGCGATCACCAGGGCAAACAAAACTTTTTCGATATTAGAGTATCTTGTTTCCGGGCAGTTAAGATCTTTCCGGTAAAATAGACAGGGATTTCCTTCTTTTCCTCTTCCATGACTAGGACCGCTGCCACCGCCCATTCCGAACTGACAGATATAGGAATAAATCCTGGCCTGGAGACGGAACACCAAGCTTCGGAAGTTCCTGAAGCATTTTCTTGATTTGCTCGAAGGCGTCTACACACTCCATATCCCACTGGAACTTTTTATTTTTCTGGAGGACATTAAAAAATGGGATAGACTTTTCTTGAAGCTTGGAGCAAAATCTACTTAAAGCAGTGAGCCTTCTATTCAGGGCTTGCACATCCTTGATGTTTCTTGGCTGCGGAAGATTGAGAACTGCTTGAGTTTTTTCCGGATCAACCTCAATTCCTCTCTGCCCGACTATAAACCCCAAAAACTTTCCTTGAGTGACCCCGAAGACGCATTTTTCAGGATTTAACTTGATCTTGTATTTATCCAGGGTATTGAAGGTTTCCTCAAGGTCTTCCATGTGCTGGGCTATAGAATCACTCCTCACTACTATGTCATCCACATATGCCTCCACATTTCGGGACAACTGTTCCCGGAATACTTCGTCAATCATTCGCTGAAAGGTTGCTTCTGCATGTTTTAATCCAAACGGCATGACCTTGTAGCAAAAAATACCGGTTGAGGTGACAAAAGATGTTTTCTCTTGGTCATTTTTGTTCATCATTATTTGGTTTTACCCAGAGAACGCATCTAAAAACTCATCACGCTACTCTGCGCTGTTGCCGCTACGAGCTTATCTATGGAAGGTAAAGGGTAGAAATCTTTCAGACAAGCTTTATTCAAATCTGTGAAATCCACACACATCCTCCATTTTTTGTTTGCCTTTTTAACCAAAACTACATTCGATAGCCATTTTGGATAAAAAACTTTTCTAATAAAACCGGCTTCCAGCAACCTTTCGACCTCCGCCCGGGCAGCCTCGTCCCTTTCTCTTCCTACAATCCTCTTCCTGTGTCAGATGGCATGAAACTTCGGGTCGACATTCAGGCTATGCTGGATAACGCTGACGTCCACTCCGGGCATGTCTTTTGAATTCCAAGCGAACATCTTTCTTCTTTTTTCCAAAAATCTCATTAAGCGAATCTGCTCATCATGGTGAAAAGCATTCCCAATTTTGAAAAATTTAGAAGGATCGGTATTCAGAGGTACCTCTTTTGGTTGTTCCGCCAGTACCACTACCTTCCCTGAGGTTTCCCCAGGCATCCGTGCTCTAGCCTCTCCCTCTCCGTATTCTCGACTGGAGCCGACCTCTTTGACTACATCCTCCTCCGGAAAGTCCTCGGTGATCCAGACTTCGCACACCCTTGCTGTTTTCTGGCTTCCGGGGATGGATACCAACCTTCCGCCCCTCGTCAAGTATTTGAGCTTGAGATAATAGGTGCTACAAACAGCTCCGAAAGCATTGATCCCGGGTCGCCCCAAGTAGATGTTGTACCCGGACAGATCTCGCATGATGTACAAGGTTATTTTCTCTGTTCTCCGGTCATCCTTTTGGCCCAACGTCATTGTGACATCGATACTTCCGTTGGCCTGAGCTGTGATTCCTCCGATGAACCCTCCAAAAGTAGCAGTAAATGGTTTGACCTTTTCGTCCGGGATTTCTAGTTTCCAGAACGCCGCAAGGGAGATCACATTTGCTGCCGCTCCGCTGTCGACAAGGATGTTTCCAACCATCCTATCATTGATTTGAGCCCAAATGACGAGAGGGTCGTTATGGGGATAGTAAACTCCCACCTCGTCTTCCTCCGTGAAGTAGATAGGCGGTAAGGGTTCTCTTTTTTGGATTTTCTTCTCCGGTAGCTTCTCATGGACTTCGTGTACGTGCCTTTTTTTTTTCTTTTGCCGTGAATGGCCCCTTCTCTGAGAACAAACCAGTTATGACCCCAAAATCGAAAGATTTGCTATGGTCTAACTCGGGGTGATCCTCATTCCTCATGCCACCTCCGTTATGTCCGTAACGAGATCGGTTTTGGTAGTCGTTGTTACTCTTTTGCTGTTTGGAAGCTTTCTGCCTCTGCTTTTCTTGTTTCCTCTTTTGCTCATCGATTTTGTTCAGTTCTCTTGACAATGTTACACAATTGGTCGTTCTGTGGTTGAAGTGCATGTGGTATTCACAATACGCCAACGTGTTCTCTCCTGAGGCAGGCTTCTTAGGGGGCGGAAGATAGCCCTTCCTTACCGCGGCTGCGTACCTCCCTGGAGCGATAGTAATAACTTTTGCTCCATATGTCGTCTTGCCTCCAGTATGGGAAGTCGTGACTGGATCCTTTCCATACGGCCTGTACCTTGCTCCCCAAGGTTTTGAAGCAGACGTCTCCCCATAACTCACGCCAACAGTCAGCGCTCCTCCTTGCTTCTTCTCGTTAGTCAGCCTGAAACTATTGGCCAATTCTTTTGCCTTATTTTCTGCAATCTCCGATTTCAAGAAATCGTGCAGCATTTCTGCTAACTCTTCGTGAGTTTGTGGTGCTTTGGTAGCAATTTTCCCTGCCAATCTTGGATTTGCCAATCCATTCCCGAAAGTTTTTACCACTATTTTCTCATCCACATCGTCTACTTCAGCCACTTGCTTATGGAAGCGCTCGCTGTACTCCTTCACCGTCTCTCCCCTTCTCTGCCTGATGTCCATCAGTTCGATCGTATCTTTCTGGATCTTTTTACTCGCTGTAAAGTAAAGTTGAAATTCCTCTGTAAGTTGTTTGAAGCTTGAGATGGATTGTGGTTTCCGAGAGGAGATCCAATTTAGAGCTCTTTTAGCGAGTGTTCCCGGAAACAAATTGCAGAGTGTCTGGGAGCTGATTCCTTGAGTGTTCATCGCGAAGATGAACTTCTTGATGTGTTGAGCGGGATCCCCGGTTCCATCGTACTTTTCTATTGTCGGAGCGACAAAGAACGGTTGGAGCTTCGCCTTCCGAATATTTTCGGTGAAGGGATACAGCGACATGTCGACGAGGTCTTCCTCTGCATCTTTTGGTGGTGAATTCTCTTTCCGGCTTTCTTCGCTCTTTGATCCGCTCTTCGCTTTCAGGCTCTCAATTACGCTCGCCATTTCGTCGATCTTCTTCTGATGTTCTAGATCTCTATCCGCCAGCTCTTGTTGGAACCGTTCGTTGCTTTCAGCGATTTTCTCATTAACTTCCTGCGCAAAACTCCTCATCAGATCGATGAGGTCTTCCTTCGAGAACGAGCTTTCTCCGGTTGCAGCCATCTTCCCCTTCCCTTTGCTTGATCGTGGTGCCATGGTCAAACGAGAGACAAGGAACGTGACTCTGTGGATTGGATCGCGGTTGTCTTTCGACGTTCGTTTCCCACAGACGGCGCCAAATGAGATGGTATGGAACTCGTGCTCAGACAGAGGTTGCAAAGAGAATACCAAGTGTTGTATTGATTAAAAGCGTGTCCAATTACATAGCTTATGACTCTTATTTATAGGCCCCCCTATAGAGTATAACCGTTTCTACGGGCCTACACCACTCTAGAATATTCTCAAATATACAAGGAACGTGACTCTATGGATTGGATCGCGGTTGTCTTTCGACGTTCGTTTCCCACAAACGGCGCCAAATGAGATGGTATGGAACTCGTGCTCAGACAGAGGTTGCAAAGAGAATACCAAGTGTTGTATTGATTAAAAGCGTGTCCAATTACATAGCTTATGACTCTTATTTATAGGCCCCCCAATAGAGTATAACCGTTTCTGCGGGCCTACACCACTCCAGAATATTCTCAAATATACAAGGCTTTCCTATAATTTTACCCCCTTTTGCCAATAATTACTCCCAGTCTCTCGGAGAGGGCCTTGCTTCGCTTCGGAGGCTATTGTTCTTCCGCAGTCTGTCCTCAGTATGACTCTCTGGTCGCAAGGGTCCGATCGTTGGGGTCGGAAGGGGATTCGGTCGGAAGGAGACCCATCTGTTGTCTCCGCAGGCAGCAGGCATCCTCCGCTAGTCACTTGGTTATTACGTGTGGTGGAACCCCACTTCAGCTACTCCTTGTAGTGTTCTGTTCTTACGCTCAACTACCCCATTCTGTTGGGGATATGTTCTTGGTGCTGAATACGTGTGATTGATTCCATGTTGTTTACACATATCCATTAATTGTTGATTCTCAAACTTTGTCCCATGATCAGACCGAAGAGCCTTGATCTTGTGGTTGAGTTGTACTTGGACTTTTCCTACAAAGACTTGAAATTTCTCAAAGACTTCGTCTTTGGAAGCAATAAAGAATGTCCAAACAAATCGTAAGTAATCAGCAACAATTACAAACACATACCAATTTCCTCCAAAACTTTTGATTCTCATAGGTCCACATAAGTCCATGTGAAGTAATTCAAGTGGCTTGGATGTACTAACTAAGTTCTTAGATTTAAAAGAAGTCTTAGTTTATTTTCTTCTAACACACGCATCACAAAGATTGGTCTGAGATTCTTTAATCTCAGGGAGACCTCTTACCAACCGTTTCTTGACAAGTTTTCTTAACAATGAAGTGCTAACATGCCCTAATCTTTTGTGCCATAGTGTAGATTCATCTATTGAAGCAGTCAAGCATGGATGATTTGGACTGTCAATATCCTCCAAACTAGTTACATAAACATTTTCCCATCTTTTCCCTTTAATAGCTCTTTGCCATTGTTCTGACTTACTTTGCTACAATTTGTAGGATTGGAGAAGATAGACACATAATAAATTAACCGGAATAACTAATCAAATTGAAACTCTCCATCAGCAGAAACCAGAATGTAAATTGCATAGCTAACACATTGAAGCACAACCTAATTAATAATCCAAACTTCACAAGCTCAAAATCAATTCAGGAAACACAATGAGCCAAAACTGTCAACATCAGCCACACTCTAAATATAGACCATCTTTGAATTCAGTTTGTTCAGAAAGGTTTCTTGCAGACTCTGTAAGCTTACAGAGACCAGCAGCATCACGATGTAAAAGTAAAAATACATAAGGATTGGAGAAGATAGACACATAAAAGTAAAAAAGAACAGAAAGCAGCAGCACGACGAGGTTGGCATCCCCTAGTGCTCCATTGTATAGCAACATAATAGCATATAATTCTTCACCATTCGTGTTTCATAAGTAGCTAATACATTAGAAAACTCAGTATTCATTCACAAGTCAGACAACGAAAATCACTGCCGCGCGCCTTAGTTTCTTCAAACGTATGTATTCAGGAAAAACAGCAGGAACCACATTTATAGCAGATGAAAATTGCAAATCTACAATAGACTATACAGGGAATGAGGAATCAACACAGAAAGACTGAGGGATCTGCACAGAAAGACTGAGGAATCAGCACAGAAAGACTGAGGAATCGAACATAAACCCTAATCTCAAAATTGAGGTAAACATAGAGAAATATTACAAGTTTCAATCCATGAGACCCTGGGCTGGAACTCAATCCTTCTAATTTCTTCAATGTCTTGTTCGCTCGTGATGGTGTTGAATCGTCTGCAAGGATTTTGGTGTCGCCGATGAGAAGGGGAGGGAACGCTAACTTGGAGTTTTGGAGTTAGTGTTGCCGCCAGTTTTTTTCCTTTTACTAGGTTTTAGTGACCGATTAGAACTTATCAATAGAGATAACTTAGGTACTATACTAACTTAAAATTTTATAAGTTAGTAAAATAAAGATTTTATGTCGGTAAAGATTAGATGTTTACTGACACTTCAATAATTGAGTTGGTAAAGATTAGGTGTGTACTAACACTTTAATAAATGAGTCAGTAAAGATGATTTAGCTTTTACTGACACATTATATGTGTCAGTAAATTATACCTATAGAGACACTAAACTAAGTGTTAGTAAAACCATGTGTTAGTACATGATACTTTTTTTGTAGTGTTACCTACACCGATGATTTTTCCTTTCTTGTTGTCGCCAAAGGAAACGGTTCCTTGGTTCCTGGTTCGAGTGAGAAGAACTTATTTTTGTCTCCTGTCATGTGTTTAGAGCATCCACTGTCGATGTACCAGCAGGGTTCCATTCCCACTCGATTCTGCACTTAACACGTTAGTGGTGTGGGGTTAGGGTCCATAGAAAGGTTGGACCCATTTCCACCATCAACTATTGTTCTAGGATCATTTTTACTACCCATTTTAGTCCTATTTTCTTGAGTTGCCAATGCCTCATAAAACGCGTTTTATAGCAATTGGATTCATGATGACCAGGTTGTCTGCGTAGGTTGTAGACACCTCCATGACTGGTCGTTGGCTGATATTCGTTTGGTCATTTGTTTCTCCATATGGGTGTCCTAGATACAACTTCTAGTTTTGCATGTTTTTCTTTGACAAACGCTATTTCTTTTTCCTTTGTACTAAGTGCAACAATTAATTCATCGATTTCAGGTTGTTTTCCTAGTATCATCTTTTCATGAGCAGAAAGAATTTCACTATAATCAATTTGCAATTTCATGAGTGCTTTCATAAGATTATCTACTTTATCGTTGTCTGAGTTCTTCTCCAATTTATCTAAACGAGAGAAAAAGGTTTTGTTATTGGAAAACCAAAACTATCATTTGCAAAAAACATGTAGATATGAGAAAAGATCATACCAATCGATTTCTCATTTTCCTCCAAAAGTTCATTATTTTCATTTTCCAAAGCTTCAAGTTGATTAACTAATATAAGAGAAAAATTTCTAAGTCCAGGGAGTTCAGCCTTTAGAATCCTCTTTCTAAGTTTAGAGTAGTTTACCTTGTTTTGATCTTCTTCTTCTGACTCTGAAGTTTCCTCATCTTGCGCCATCAGGCAAACTCCCTCAAGGAATAGGTGAGCTTTCTCGTCCTCCGAGGAATCACTATCTGAGGTTTGATTGTTGTCGCTGAGCTCTGAGTCTCCCTATACAGCAACAAATGCTTCTTTCCTTGGCCTTTGTTGAATGATCACCTCACTGGTTTCTTGACCTTGTCGTTGTCCTCTCGTGATTGTTGAGGACACTCTTTGATGTGATGCCCACGCTTTTAGCATCCAAAACACTTATCATTGTTCTTCTTGCGATGATCGTCAATCTCATTGGGCTCTCTTCCTTTCCTCATGTTATTTCTTATGAACTTTCGAAAGTACCTCTTAGCGTAGAGGACCATCTCATCATTGGCTTCTTCTGTCTCAGAGTTTTCATCTACCTGCAGGGCTATACCTTTTCCCTTTTCTTTTGAACTTTCAAAGCTTCGTTGTTGTAGTTTCAGCTCGAACGCCATTAGGGAACCTAACATGTCCGCCAATGACATTTTAGATAGATCATGGACTTCTTACATGGCATTGACCTTGTTGTCGAAGGAGGCAGGAAGAGATCTGAGGAACTTCCGAATTTGATCCTCGTTTGAGATAGTTCTTCCAAGCACCAACATTTCGTTGATCAGCTTGGTGAATCTTGTATGTATTTCAGAAATGCTCTCATTTTCTTCCTTTTTGAATAGCTCCCAAAGAGTGAGTAGCAACTCAATGCTAGTCTTTTTGATCTCATCATTCCCTTCATACGTGACCTCAAGAGTTTTCCAGATCTCTTGAGCTATTTTGGCTGAGGCTATCTTGGAGTATTGCTCAGGAAGTAGTGCACAGTGTAGTATTCTTACTGCTCGAGCATTGAATACCAGCTTCTTGATTTGATCATCTGTCATGATGTCAATAGATATGTCTTGTCCTTGAGCATTCTGGAAGGTGTACTCTCCATGTGTTATCACTCTCCACATTCTTGGATCATCAGACTTGATGTGAAACTCCATTTTATTCTTCCAGTGAGTGTAGTTGTCTCCATTGAAGAGTGGTGGTCGATTTGGTGCAGAACCTTCTTCTGCCGCTAGTAGGCTTGCGTGAGACATTTTGATCGTCTTCCAAAGCAGTTAGCTTTCTAGAAGAGACCTGCTATGATACCAATTGAAACTAGCAAGCGCTCCTGATGCATCCTCGATGTGTCGTAGACGTATCGTGGACTTAAATGAAACTTTGATAGTTAAGAAAAGACACGAGATAAACTTAAACTGGAAATTCCATTTTGATTGAGAATTTGCACACAAAAAATTCACTCAATCTCCCTCGCCCCACACACGGAGTCCCGGGACAGTTTCGACTTTACCTCTAAAGTCCTTAACCCTCACCTGACTATCGGCCTACGGTTCACCGACCTTTCCCTGACCTGTCGGTCTATCAAATACCCAATGTATTGATACTCTAACCTAGTCCTGTCTAGCTCACCAACTCTCTAGCACTCACACACACTCCTAAGTCTAATCCACACTTGCCCAGATAATCTCTTTCTTTTTCCTCTTCTACAGGCTTACTTACATATAAAATAGATGCAAGTATATATACGGTTTAGTTAGGATGTAACTACCGTCCTATAAGTCCCTAGACTTCTAGGAGTCGACTACAGCTTCAATTATTCACATAACAACCACACTAGACTTGCAGAGAGTCTTCAACTTGATATGGAGGCGTTTGAACTACGTGTCGCCTCATGGTTGGTCACGTTGGCGGCAGACTTCTTGATTGGTTGAGCACCATTTGTGTGCCCCACTTGCCTGATTCTGTTTGGCTCATTAAATGCTCATAAATGCCCTATTCTAAATTTATTACGGCTATGTAATGATGTTCATTAATAGCCTTTGTTATCTTGTGCATTAATGAGCAACTCTTTTTGTTGTGAGCTAGTTGATTATGTGAGTATATGAGTCTGTCTGAATATGTCGATCCTTTTGCAATTTTTTGTCTTTGATTTTCTTCTTAAGCATGAGAGATATCTTCGTGCGGTGTCTGACTGGTTTGTATGTGCTAGAAGTTCTACGGAGCTCCCACAGACAGGTGCCCGACTGGTTGGGCACATGTCGTGAACCGAGTGCGCTTGCAACCTTGCAGCCTAAGCCACTCTTTTACCTGTCTATCTGAATCATGTATCTTGACAAACATATTAGATAGACAACACAAGGTTTGATATCACCAAAACTAAAGGATCTTGACTTAATAGTAGGATTATCAATAATCGTATGTATAATCATTCCACCCATGGAAAAGGAAAAACATATCCTCTATCACACAAAAGCTACACAATTCCCAAATAGAATCTCTAGTCCCACGTGACATACATCATACCCCTTAGCCCCGTTATAACCCAATAAAGACCTCTGACTCATAAGTCAATGAGCGTTAACTAAATGTACCAGATCTAAAACATGAATTGTAAGCTTCGCACTAAATATCAACATGTTCCATTTCATAACAAGGGAACCACGAGTGAATGAGGGCGACCTTACTTCATAAGGTTTTCTGAGTGCGAGTAAATCTCAAGTCTAAGAACCAGATCATAAACTACCTACCCCATTACAGGTGAGGAAATTGTAAGGATTGGAAAGTCCAAAACCTCATAAACAAATTCTTAGGAAAATACTGCTTCGAGCATTGAGAGTTTCATCACATGATTACCACACACAACCATATTCACAAGAGATTAACTTGTATCTCTCTATGGGAGTAAAGTGATTCATGCATTCCAGTTCAACAATCACTCAGGATCAAACCAAGGATGTCTTATATTCTTATATTAATAGTGATAGGACCTAACCCCTCTAAAAAAACAAAATTGCATGTGCTCATTGCATCACATCTACATGTTCATAACCATGTAACTATCAACATCGCTCGGTTAGAACTTAGCCTAGTATCACAAAAAGTCAGTTTTAGTTGCATGTGGGGCACACCTCATATCACTATAGTTGTTGAACATAACTCCCATAAGTCATGTTAGAGCCATCATGGGATATCTTTGAGCCACATCAAACCATTTTGGAGCCACCCCGGGCCATCCTCAAGCTACATTGAACCATTTTAAAGCTATCCCGAGCCACCCTTCAAGTCACATTGGATGATCCTAGAGCCATACCAGAGTAATGTTGGAGCCATGTAGGGACCATTCTAGAATCGTCTTATGGCCCTGAAATTGTACCCAAGTCGTTCAAATTATTAGAGCCATCTGACCATGACTCGCCATTCAACCATGCAAAATAATCCACCCATAGAAAATTCATCCATCACAAAAAACCATTGTCCACACTGGACCCATTCAATCACATCAACCTATCAGTCACCCCGAACTACAAAATCCATATCAAACTATCAACCACTCCCAAATTCACCAATGACATTGACCCACAAATCAACCCAGAATCCAAACCAAATCGAAACCCACCAACCACCTCAAAAATCGACAGCCAAATTAAAAACCACCTACTACCCTGAAAATCCCAAACCAAATCAAAACCCACCAACCACCCCAGGCTATACTCGAGCTACATCGAACCATTATGGAGCCATCTGGGCCATCCTCGAGCTACATCGAACCATTCTAGAGCCATCCTGGAGTCATATCAGAGCCATCTGGAGTTATGCTGAAGCCATCCTAGTGTCATGACCGAAACTGTCCCAAAGCCAAGAACCTGTGTTTAACCATTCACCCATAATAAAGTTCACATCTAAACTCACCAAACTACAATAAATCCATCATCAGAGCCATCAAACAAACCTGAAAAATCATCAACCACATTGAAGCCCACCAACCACCTCAGAGTCATCTCGGAGCCACACTAGAGCCATCTGATCATAATGAAGCCATTCAACCATGTCGAGCCATCCGAACATATTCGAGCCATATAGTCTCAAAGCCATCTCTATCCACAATAAGATCACTCACTCACTCTTGATCCTTCAAAACCATAACCAATCAAAATTTAAAAGTTGACTACTGAAACCACCACAACTGCTCATGTCATTAAAATTGCAATTCAATCATTGACCTCGCATAATATATTCACCCTTCATTTCATAAAGCTCTTTAAATTCCCGGTTCAGTTAAATTTCCTTCATTAGGCAGCTACTACGCTACTAGTGCAAGATCATCCACTTTATAACCCGCTAGGCAGCTATTGTGCTACTAGTACGATCCGCCGTTTTTCCTTCACTAGGCACATATTCCGCTACTAGTGAATAACGTCCACTTCACAACCCACTAGGCAGCTATTGCGCTACTAGTGCGGTCCCGCCATTTTTCCTTCATTAGGCACCTACTGCGCTACTAGTGTAAGATTGTCCACTTCATAACCCGCTAGACAGCTATTGTGCTACTAGTGTGGTCTCATTGTTTTTCTTTCACTAGGCAGCTATTGTGCTACTAGTTAAGATCATCCTTACACTCGCTAGGAAGCTATTGCTCTACTAGTGCGGTACCGTTTTCCTTTTACAAGGAAGCTATTGCGCTACTAGTGCAGTATCATTTCCCTCACTAGGCATCTATTGCACTACTAGTTAAGATCGTCCACACATCTGCTAGGCAGCTATTGCGCTACTAGTGTAGTATCGTTTTCCCTTCACTAGGCAGCTATTGCGCTACTAGTTAAGATTGTCCACACACCCACTAGGCAGCTATTGTGCTACTAGTGCAGTACCATTTTTCCTTCATTAGGCAGCTATTGCTACTAGTTAATATTGTCCACACCTGCTAGGCAGCTATTACACTACTAGTGCGGTGCCATTTTTCCTTAATTAGGCAGCTACTGCGCTACTAGTTAAGATCGTCCACACACCTGCTAGGCAGCTATTGCGCTACTAGCGCGGTACCCCTTTTTTTCCTTTGCTAGGCAGCTATTGCGCTACTAGTGCAGTACCCTTTTTTTTCCTTTGCTAGGCAACTATTGCGCTACTAGTGTGGTACCCCCGTTTTTCCTTCACTACATAGCTATTGCGCACCTAGTGTAAGATCGTCCACCCACCTGCTAGGCAGCTATTACACTACTAGTACTGTACTCAATCAAAGTATTATAGGCCCGTCATAAGTCCTATAGCGAGATGTCAAGAGGTGTAGTTGAGGCTCGCCATAACTCCTCGTACTTTTAGTTGCATTCTAGGCTTATTATAAGCCCTAGGACTGATGTCTAGAGGCCTAGTTGAGGCTCATCATAAATCCTTGTGCACCCATCCAATCTATTGTCAGTATTATAAGCTCATCATAAGTCCTATAGCTAGAAGTCAAGAGGTCTAGTTGAGATTCGTCATAAGTCCTCATACTATCAATTGCATTATAGGCTCATCATAAGTCCTATATTTGGATGTCAAGAGGTCCAGTTGAGGCTCGTCATAAGTCCTTGTGCGCCCAAACCAATCCATTGTCAGTATTATAGGCTCGTCATAAGTCCTATAGCTAGATGTCAAGAGGTCTAGTTAAGGCTCGTCATAAGTCCTATATCTAGATGTCAAGAGGTCCAGTTGAGGCTCGCCATAAGTCCTCGTGCACCCTAACCTATCTATTATCGATATTATAGGCTCGTTATAAGTCATATAGCTAAAAGTCAAGAGGTCTAGTTGAGGCTCGTCATAAGTCCTCATACTTTCAATTGCATTATAGGCTCGTCATAAGTCCAATAGCTGGATGTCAAGAGGTCTACTTGAGGTTTGTCATAAGTCCTTGCACCTCAAACAAATCTATTATCAGTATTATAGCCTCATCATAAGTCCTATAACTAGATGTCAAGAGGTCTAGTGGAGGCTCGTCATAAGTCCTCGTACTTTCAATTGCATTATAGGCTCGTCATAAGTCCTCGTACTTTCTATTGCATTATAGGCTTGTCATAAGTCCTAGAGCTGGATGTCAAGAGGTCCAGTTGAGGCTCGTCATAAGTCCTCATGCACCCAAACCAATCTATTTGTTAAGTCAAGTTCCTTAAAGTTTTGATGATACCAAACCGTTCTTATGGTTTAATGTGTTTATGTAAGTGTTTCATCAAATAAGGATTCTCATGATCGTTTGTATGCAAGGTTACAAGGGGATTCAACTCTTACTGGTGCTAAACAACCGGGCACCATGATCGCTCATAGCGAGGCTTGACGATAGCCGATGAGAACACTCACTTGGAATTAAAGCCAAAATAAATGTTAAAGTCAGCCATACTCTCCAGCATGCTTGACATCGTCAACCTGCACAATTTGATCTCCAAGATCAATTGTTTAGACGCATGGAAGACAAAGAAGGAAGAAGACAAACGACAGTGTAGAAAAGTAACTATCGCTTTCTGCTTTTATTTTGTTTTATCTTTGTAACGACCCCAAAACCACCCTGGTTGAGAGACCGTTACACGTCGCGTGCTTATTACCTAAGACAACGCAAGGCTACACTAGCGAACTCCCAAAAAAGAACTGAAACTCATATATTACCAAATAGATGAATACAACATGTCTTTTCACTACACAGGCGGAAGCCAAACTGAAATACAAAGCATAATCTAATTACAACTGGGCACCATGGCCAAACAAACTGAAATACAGAGCTCAAAAAGCCAAGACAGAAAGTAGAAACTGAATCTCCAAGCGCGGACTAAAACCTGCAAATCAGACGGAGATAGGGGTGAGCACAACTATTGCTCAGCAGGTGATAAACTTCATCAGCTGAGCACGCTCAAAACATAATCTGAACATACATTTATACTTATACGAAAGCATAGCAAAATCAGAAACAGAGGCCTCAGAGGAAGACGGCAAAAACAGAAGATTGATAATCCAGAAGCTCAACCGAAACAGAAGCTTAACAAAATCAGAAGTTTAACCACATCAAAAGCTGAACGAAATCAGAAGCTTAGCAAATTCAAAAGCAGAGATCGAAGCGGAAGACCTTCCAACAGACAGAGGTCTAAAACAGAGAGAGCTAAGTGTTGTCAAATCAAAAGGAGCAGCAGAAGACAAACCAGAAAGTCGAAGCTTTGCAAACCAGAGACTTCTCAGAAGACAGAAAACACACAGCAGACTGTCTCAAATCAAATATAGACAGAGCAGACAAAAACAGATCACTTAATAAACCAGAGGCTCTCGAAAAACAGAAAGCACAAAGCAGTCTGTCCAAAATCAGAAATAGTCAGAGCAAACGGAAAACAGAACACTTAACTATCAGAAGTGGGACTCTAGCACCAAGCGCAAACACTCAGAAAGGGTCGGAGACCCATGGACCTAATAGATCCCTCGACAACGCAGAAATGACCCGAAGGCCAAAGGGTTCGTCAACCCCACAGAACAGATTGGGCATGACCTACACTCAGAATGACGTCTACATGGTATACCATGAAATAGCTCGACCCAGCCATTCACGGCTCAGAAGCAGAGTAGCTAGGTCCTAAAACAGAAGCTTAACAAATCAGTTCAGAAGGTGTTGCAGAGAACACACACCAAAGCACAAGGCCTTAACAAAACAAAAACTGAATCATAGCTGAAACAAAAATCTTATACCAGGACTAGCCAAAGTCAAACTGAAATCAGAGGCCTGATAAGTGTCCAAATGAGCATGATTTATAGGTGTATTTCATATATTATATTAGCACTTTTTCTTGCTCATTTCTCCACTTCGGTTAGTTTTCCTCTAGTTTATGTTTTATTGTTATCTCACAAATTTATTGTTTAAACATGAGGAAAACCAAGCTGGGAGTAAAGTAGACGAAGAGACGAACACATGGACGCAAACGGCTCAGAAAACGGAGTCCAAACGAAGAATCTAGAGCCGGTCAAAGTTTGTGTCCGCATGGTGACCTCATGAGTGTCCGCCCAAAACCATGAGGACACAAGCGAGGACAGCCATGCGGACAAATTGAGAGCGCGCCTAACTCTCTTGTCCGCCCAGAACCATGAGGACACAAGCGAGGACACTCATGCGGACAAGACTAGGACACGGACTCCATTTGTGTCCTCATGAGTGTCCGCCTCAAACAACGCGGACGGCAAAGCGGACAGGACTCAGCCCGGGCAGACGCCAACAAGGACAACAAGCGGACGTGACTAAAAATCAACGCGCGCCAGTTTTCTTCTTCGCCCGTCGACTTGCTTCTGCCATATCCATCTACTCCGCACCGCCTACCTTAATTTCCTCACGCGTCTTCAGCTCTGTCCCCTACAATTAATGAGCAATCAATGCTCTTCCACTCCAGATCTGCCTCTTCCCTTTCTCTATATAAACACATCCACCACCCAAACAATCCATCATCGATCCACTTCACCACACATCACACGTCCATCCCATTTCTCTTCTCCCGTCTTCTCCATTTTATTTATTTACATTCCACAATATCCACCTCTAGTCCTACTTATACAAATAGCAGAACGAATGCAGGAGTGACTACAGATGATTTCTACTACTCTGTTTCTGTTTATCTATTTAATATGTTAGGCTAGAATATTTATACTCTGGGAATGGTTATTATGTGTTTGTATTAATTATGCAATATTTTTACTGGTTTTATTTAAATACAGTCTGTTACGATTAAAGCTTATCTCTCGCCTTTTAATAAATGTCATGAGTTTATTAAATTGCTTGCTAAGTCTATTTTGATCAGACCGGTGATAAATAGATAGGTTAATTAAGCCGTAAATCTGGAGAAAGCTATTATGATTTAATAAGTTAGTATTTCAGATGCAAATATAATTTCTCATATCTAAACCGTCCGTTTACATGTGTTATGCTTGAACCTGGATTAGAACCTTGCATTTTCTGGTAAACGAGTTCTTTTGAGTCTATGACTTAGACCTTAAGATAATAAGAGGAATTTTGCCAAACAATTATAATTAAACCAGTAGACCTAGCATAATTAAGCAGATATTATATTAACCTGAACCAGAGTCCCGTTTAGTTTATCTGTTAACTTAGTTTATTTTATCTTTCCTTTTTATTTATAAAAACAAGTCAATTAATCCCCCCTTTTTGTGACACGCTTAGGTACTATAATATGCACATTAGTCCCACGGTTCGATATCCGGTCGCTTACATTTCACTATACTACCACGACCGGGATTTGTTTGCAGCCCGACGTTTATTTTGAGTTTTAATTCCTTTTCTTTTATTTTTACACCAGTTTAACCACTCACGATAAAACGTCTGCAAAGCCGAAGCACACGTATAGAGCAAAACAAAGTTCAAAAGATTATCGGTGACTTTCAAGTAAAAATATACTTAAACTCATGCCAAAACATGTCCAAACAGATAGTACTCGAAAAGAGGAATCCAACGCCTCAAACGGCACTCAAAACGGAGCTCGGGCGCAGAAGTTATGCTAAAAACAGTAAGACGTCCGAACTTGTGTCCGGACGTTGAAGTTCGGACGCAAGTCGAGACTCAGAAATCAAAATTTGCCAAATGTCCGAACTTGTGTCTGGACATCAATGTTCGGACACTAGTCGATTTGAAATCAGACAGAGAATTTCAGAATGTCCGAACATCGAAGTTCGGACTGATGTTCGGACGTTTTACGAACAAAGTTACGAGGTGAAGTCCGAGCTTCGAAGTCAGAAAACTGGGGTGCAAACACAGGGTGTCCGAACTTCCAAGTTCGGACGGAAGTTTAGACTCAGTGAAAAACTCGAAAAACTTAGGCGCAACAAAGCGTGTCCGAACTTTCAAGTTCGGACGCGCCGAAAAATGCAGTTTCCAGAACGAAATCTGATGCGAATAGAATCATCAAAACAACGCCAATCCGTAGAGTAAACACAGAATACAACTAGACGCAAAAGGTGCAGTTTTCAGAAATGATTTTCACACTAGTAGAACCACAAAACAATGTAAAAAATGCAGCGCAAATCCAGAGTTTTTAAGCCATAACTATGGCAGTTTTTAGAAGGTCAAAACCAAGACAAATTAGACAGATATCGGTCACCAAACATAGAGCAATTTAATAACCAGAACTCTCAAATCTGAAGCACTCAGAGTTCACAAAACAGAAGGGAATCAAAGAGGTAGATTCACCATTGTCAAAATATTACTTACATATTAAAATACGCAAAACAAATACAAATCCCATAGGGTTGTAACGCATCAAAACGCAAATCCGGAACACACACAAAATCACCACAAATCAGAAACCACACGAACATATACGGAAAACAACTGAACCAAAACCCCTGTGGGTGAACGCACACAACCGAATCCATCTACCACCTACCTCACATCCGTAGCTAAGCCATCTCTGCGGACTCTACGAAACGCCCTCTTCGAATGTCCACTCGAACGACAGTCCCTCGAATTGGACCACTCCCAAATACAAAATCAAAATCAGCAACAAGAGAAGGGAGGCTTAACGAAGAAGAGAACCCAATTCACAACCCAAACCTGATTGACGACTAACGGATGAACGGAATTCCATCACCAGACCTCCAGCGATTAACAATCAAGAGGAATTGAAGAAGAAGATAGCAAAGGGAGGAGAAGTTGAACGCGTAATGGATGACGAGAGAACCGTCAATGAGAGAGTGAAGAAATTATTTGATCGTGAATTAGAATAAGAGAGAAGGAGGAAATAAAATAGGTTAATAACTCTCTCTTAAGAAAATAATAAATAACAACAAGGAAGAAGACAATTGTAACCGTCCTTCCTCAAGCTAACATAATAACATTAGAAGAATGTCATAGACTCTCTAATATAAGATCAAATTGATATAGACTCCCTTTGCGAATCAGAAAGAAGTAAAAAGAAAATAAAAAAAAATTGGGGCATCACAATCTTTAACTACATCATTCCTGTTCATGGTTCCAACTGGCGCGATAGTGGCTAAGCCACTTTGAAGCCTGGACTTCAGACAACTCAACAACAAGCTTTGGGATCCACTAATGAGAGCATATTAGCATTGTCTATAAGGATAAACTAGCTTCAACCCAAGC
This sequence comes from Limonium bicolor, assembly GCA_023374045.1. Taxonomy (NCBI): domain Eukaryota; kingdom Viridiplantae; phylum Streptophyta; class Magnoliopsida; order Caryophyllales; family Plumbaginaceae; genus Limonium; species Limonium bicolor. The sequence continues at coordinate 102,451,399 of CM041778.1, forward strand.
AGGTGTGCATTAAGGCCGAACTTCTGAAACTGGGCGGAACATTTTCTTGAGATATTAGGCTTGTAAACTTAGAGTTTCAGTTTTATTGTGAGTCAGTACAGTCTTGTAATAGAGCTGTAGAAGTGAGCGAGTGGATTGAAACTAAAACACTTTGTGTAAGTGTTAGCAAGGGGTTGCTAGGGCTAGTCGGGGAGCAATGGGTGGAATGTTGGGAGACTAGAGACCGGAAGGGTTCGGTCTGAGTAGAAAGGGCTTGGTGAACACCTAAACTGTCTTGAGACCATAGGTTGGGCGAGAGGGGGGTTGAGTGAATTACTAGGGTGTAATTCTCAATCAAAAATAGTTTCCAGTTTGAAGTCCTTGAAGCCTTCTACCTCTAAAGTAATCTCGGGCTAACACCGCAAACACGTCCACTACTGTCAGGGACGTGTCGAGGAGTACTAAGATACCAACAAGTGGTATCAAAGAAGGTTCTTTTGAAGATTTAACCACTCCTAAAGAAGATCAATGGCGTACTCCAGCATGCTAGCCTCTGACAAAGGGGAAGCTCCAAATCGACCACCACTCTTCAATGGCAAAAACTACACCCACTTGAAGAACAAGATGGAGTTCCACATCAAATTTGAAGATTCAAAAATTTGGCGATCAATAAGTGTAGGAGACTACACTTACAGAGATACTCAAGGTAATCCTCTCTCCATCGACATCATGACAAATGACCAAGTTAAGAAGCTCATCTTCAACGTCAGAGCAGTAAAGTTACTTCATTGCTCGCTGCTCCCTGAGCAGGTATTCAAAGATCTCATCTCTTAAAACAGCTAAAGAAATTTGGGAGACACTCGAGGTCACCTATAAAGGGAATGTTGAGATCAAGAAGACAAGGATCAAGCTGCTACTCACTCACTGGGAACTGTTCAAGAAAGAGGAGAATGAGAGCATTTCCGAGATGCACACACGGTTAACAAAGCTCACCAACGAGATGGGAGTCCTTGGGAGAGCTATTCCAAATGAAGACCTGATAAGTGCAGAATTTATCTATATTTCTATGCTTAATGTGATTAATATTTTATTGGTTTATATGATAAATTCCTTACTTATATGTTATTTTATATTATATTGGTAGAACTTCCCTTACTTGTGGTTTTGTGCTAAAACAGATGAAAAATACTGAAGAAGGCTTAGGACCGCATGTCAAGAATTTAACAGTTAAAACGGGAGCCACTGCCTTATTTTAGGGGTGGCCTGGATTTGTGTACCAATTTATAAACCCGGACCACACCTGAATGGGACTTACTGTCTAGTTCTTGGCATGGTCCGGGTTTACTTACTTATATACAAACCTGGACCAGTCTGCATTAACTCGTGCAGTCTTCGAATCAAATTGGGCCAGGCGCGGACATTGAGAACTGAACTCGTTCGCTCAGTCGGAAATTTAAAAAACTTTACCATTTTGCCCTTACCCTTAAATTCTCCTATATATACACCTTTACCCTCTATTATCTCTCCACAAAATTTCAAAATCCCAAAACTCTATCTCTCTAGAATTCTCTCTGACTTCTCTCTAGAAGCGGTAACCGGAGCGGGAGCAGGAGCGGTAGCGGGAGGAAAGCCGGTGCACAAGTCATCATTTCTGTTAGTACGATCTGCAAAATCAGGTTCTTTTCTGTCATAATTTACAGTTTTTTAGCGTAGAATAGCAGTAAAAGTAGCAAAAGTAGTAAAAGTAGTAAAAATAGTAGACGAATTCGGAAACGGGGAAGCAAGGACCGGGGGCGCAGGCGCCTGTAGTAGGGCGTGGGCGCGGGCGCGCGGGTGACTGGGTGCGCGCATGCGCGCGGGTGATTGGGTGGGCGCAGGCGCGCGGGAGGACGGGTGGGCGCGGGCGCGCGGGAGGATGGGTGGGCGCGGGCGCGGTGGAGCCGGAGGGGGCACTGGCGCCGGGGAAGAAGCGGGCGCGCGGGCGCGCGCTGTCGGGAAGGCTCGGGCTCGTTTTTTGCTGTTTTGTTATATAATTGGTCGTTTTTTACATTGTATACCTTTATTATGCGTGTTTTAATCAGTTCCTGGATTTGTATGAATTTGTTTTTGACGTTGAACTACTGAGATGCATGTATGACCGGTATTGACTAACCTCGACCGGTCTTGACTAACTGTAAAAATAGTATAACTAAATTCTACGGTAAACAACAGATGGCGGGAGGAAAAGGCAAGGGTTTGCTTGGTAGGTTCGGTCTGGGTAAGGGTAAGACGATTTCCGACCGAGGTGAGAGCTCATCACACCCTCGTGTGACCGGGCCTGATGCTGTTACTGCAGAGAGGAGGCGTACACAGTACGCTATAGCTTCGTCGAGGAAGCGTAGGGAGCTTGAGTTTCTACGAGCCCGTGAGGAGAGGTTGCGGGCGGAGTATGAGATGGAGCACGGGGAGGGGGAGGAGGAGGAGTATGCGGAGGAGGAGGAGCAGAGGGAGGAGCAGGAGGTGGACCAGCTGCATGGTGTAGATCTGGACTCATTGATCGGCGATGGGACGCTGGTCGTGAGGTCTGATAGTCCTGCTTGGCCTACTCCTCCACAGAGGGGGACCGGAGACGCACGTCATGGCGAGGCTGACGCTGATGACGAGGATATAGATGAGCTAGGTGCTGAGCATGAGGGCACACGGGTGCGCCATCGTCGCCGGTCCCCAGTACATGGTCCGGCAGAGGGGGTGGCGCAGATGCCGGCTGCTAATGCTTGGGTGCTTGGGCAGACTCCAGTGCCCGGAGGCCTTCAGGATACGAGTTTGATCCGAGTTTCGTGGTCACGTCGCGCTTGAGTTGCTTGTGTGGCGAGGAGTGGTAGTTTCCCGTCTGGTAATAGATTCCATAAAATTTTAGATTGTTTAGGAAATGGTTAATAGGTGTGAACTCAATTATAATATCAACAGGAGAAGGGAGGTCTTAGCTTCAAGCCTAAGACGAAGTATTGGAGGCGTGGACTCCAAGTACATTGAGGACCCAGAGTCTCTAGCAGCGGTCGAGGATAGCGGACTTGCGCATCTTGTCGACATAGCGCATGGTTGTTTTGACCTCGCGCTCCTCTCAGCGTTCGTGGAGAGATGGCAGCCTGACACGAACTCCTTTCACATGCCATTCGGAGAGATGACTATTACTCTCCACGACGTCTACCACATTTTGGGTATCCCCATCACTGGCATGGCGATTTCGTACCAGCCCGAGGATGGCGCCCGGGTCGGTATAGCGGCCCCACCGTTACATGTTCTCATCCCCCACTTCGTACGACTGTTTGGCGCGGCGGACCAGCAGGAGCTGATAGACTGTAGGTTCCTGGAGAAGAGCCAGGTGCGTTACCGAGCTCTTCATGATACTTGTGGCTGTCCATACTCTACCCCACTTCAGGAGACGACGGCGTTCCTCTGGTGGCTGGTGTCCCACTCATTGATCATCGACAAGGACGGGGATAGTGTTATGCCCTCGTCCTACTGGCCCATTCGTGACCCTAGTAGGGTCCACTTGTATGCATGGGGGACCGGGACACTAGCATACCTGTACCGACAGCTCGGCATCGCTTCCCGGGCGGATACACGTCAGCTGGCTGGTTGCCTGACGTTGTTTCAGGTGAGAACTTGATTGCGAGCTCATGACTTAAGTATTGTAAACTTATTGTTTGACTATCTTGGCTAATGTTTTCGGATGATCACCGCAGTGCTGGATCTACGAGTACTTCCCCATGTTCAGACCGGAACCCCTTTCAGACTGGGATGGTTGCTCCCCGACGGCGGCGAGGTGGCATCGTTACACGAGGAATTTGATGGATGATGACAGGCTACATTTCGTGAGGGGACGGCTGGACACGATGTCCTCTACTGAGGTACGAGTTGCTTAGCGATTGTAGTAATAAAAAGTTGACGTTTAACGTATCATCAAACTTTGTTTCTCATTTAAGTTGTTAATTGTTTTCCATTAAATGAAACATAGGTTGCTTGGCTACCATTTGAGGCAGAGGGTGCCCTCGTATCACAGGCACGCTCCCGGTATTATGGCACCATACAGTTCTTGGATATTGTTGAGCCGTATATGCCCGAGCGGTGTCTGCGCCAGTTTGGATACGTGCAGACTATCCCCCCTCAACCTATCAGACCCGACAGCCATTATCGTCCCAGACATGGGAAGACGTACCTTGCTGCGTACGACTACGGGACGGCCGTGTGGGACAACACGACAGGGCCCAGCAGGTGGAGGTTTCCTCTGACACATGCGCAGATGGCATGGGTCGTGGCCCTGGATTACATCCGGTGGTTCCAACGCCTTTCCCATGTTCAGGTGCGTCCCCTAGGAGCAGACGGTGGCCCCAGTACACGACGAAAGGATCAGCTCCAGGTAAATACTATGTCTTGTTAAATTTTGTTGTTGTTTGTAATTGTTTTTAAATACTAACCTCACATTTATACTTTACTACAGTGTTGGGATGAGACAGCGCCACTCATCATGAGACTCGCACCGGAGAACAACCCTGGCTGGCCCACCGGCTTCCCCGCCTGGGCGGCTGATACGCTAGAGATGGCCTTTGAGTACTGCCGGCTTAATGTCCCGACCACCCCTGATTCGCCCACACGTCATAGGAACCCTAACCAGCCTCGTGCTGGCATGGAGTGGTACATCGCGGGGCGTCGCACCAGAGGCCTTAGGCCTAGAGGGGAGGGTATGTACCGTAGGCACATGGAGCAGCGCGTCGTCATGGGGATGATGGTGGGCGCGATGATGATACTAGGGGACCAGGTGATGGGAGGGGAGGACATGGTGATGGGAGGGGAGGGCGTGGTGATGGCAGGGGAGGACATGCTGGTGGTGGTTCTGAGGCTGGGGCGGGTGAGTATGATGGGGGTGGGTATGGTGGGGGTGGGTATGGTAGGGGTGGGTATAGTGGTGGTGGGTTTGGATATTATTAGACTTATTAGTTGATGTTGTTTTTGAACATTTTGTACTGATGCTTAAACTGCTGTGGTGGTTGTAATTTTAATTTATGTTTATTTGGTTTTTAAATAATTCATTCTTGTTTATGTCATTAGGATGTCAATTCCCTTTGCAATTCACGTGAACCATTACACCGCACTCAATGAATACGGGGCACGGTTCCAACGTGCTCCGGGATGGGCAGTGATCAATACAGAAATTAGAACTCCGAGAAGTGTTAACCACCTAACAGCTTCATTAAATCAAATTGTCAGATCACATTTTGATAATCAGCAACTCAACGTCTTTTCCATTGTCTACCTTAGGATGGACCAAGATCTGTACAACGACTCTATCGTCGATACACTAACCGATGCGGAAGTACGCATGATGTTGCAGAACTACTTAGACCTTAGAGAAATAATGGAAAGAGTTAGGATTCTTGTGAAGTATGAAGATGATTCAGACTTCGAAGACCTAGATGTAATACGAAGCAGGGTTGAGGCGGACCGTAGGGAACACAATTCACGCTACAGGGCTAGTACGAGGAGACGGCCTCCTCCCTCTTGATCAGTGCAACCACATTTGGCTTTCACGTACTGGTAGTCATCAGAATTGTTATTTGTTCTGGGATTTAAAATGATGTGTGTGTGGAATAAGTTGTAACATTATGAGAAATGACATGTGAACAATGTTGATTGGAAATGAAACTCTGAAATAGAATTGATTTTGAAGTCTTGAAAATATGTTTCACCTTCCATGATTTCCTCATCGCTGTTGCAGTCTAGTAGAATCTAGAGTAAATAGTCTAAACGTAATCTCATTGATTTTGGCTGCTAAAAGTCCTTTCTTTGACAAGGTGTTAACGAACTCCCAAATTCTAGTATTAGCTATGACAAGAAACCAATCTTAATTCCTTAACTTTAGTTGTCCACTAATGGGATAAAAGCATCCACTCAACATGAAGTCACTATACGTATTCACTATCAGTATGGTATTCAACCTACGATTACTGATGGTCAAAATGCAAGATAGAATCAGTAACCTTCCTGATGTTGGGAACGAAGGTATACTTGAAAAGTTACCCTTGGTCGACCAAGTAAGGATCAGCATCTTGTCCAGTGGTTAGAAACACAGATGGGCCAAAATTCGATCATTAGTGATGGATGAAATATTCTACAACTTTTTTTTGGTAAATTAGGTGGAAAAGATTGATAATTTGTATATGACGTGAAATATGTTCGTCTCGTGCTTACGGATAGAATCAGTAACCTTCCTGATGTTATGAACGAAGGTATACTTGAAAAGTTACCCTTGGTCGACCAAGTAAGGATCAGCATCTTGTCCAGTGGTTAGAAACACAAATGGGCCAAAATTCAATCATTAGTGATGGATGAAATATTCTACAACTTTTTTTTGGTAAATTAGGTGGAAATGATTGATAATTTGTATATGACGCGAAATATTTTCGTCTCGTGCTTACGGATAGAATCAGTAACCTTCCTGATGTTGTGAACGAAGGTATACTTGAAAAGTTACCCTTGGTCGACCAAGTAAGGATCAGCATCTTGTCCAGTGGTTAGAAACACAGATGGGCCAAAATTCAATCATTAGTGATGGATGAAATATTCTACAACTTTTTTTTGGTAAATTAGGTGTCAAATGTGCTTCTTAAGATCAATGCCAATCTGGGTGGTCTAAATTCTTTGTTGGTCGTTGAGTCGCTAACAGTAGTAGTATTAGAACGTATTGTATCTACGATGAATTTGCTTTTATTAGATAAAGTATAATCCACTGTATCAACATGAGACACTACAATATTCAAAAATTTAAGTGTCCTTCTTCAATACATTCATCTTGCAAAACATTACAAGACTTCTTGAATATATTAATGGCATACAAGAATTCAATAAAATTTTACAAATTCTAATCTTCTATAATCAATTGTCCTGATCCACCAGTTGGGGGAAACAATCTGTACCACTCTGCATTGCGCGGTAAGTACGGCTCAATATAAGCTGTAACTGAGGACTCATGCCAATGTCGCCACATCGGATTCATGATTGGGACTGGACAATTTTCGACTGTTTGGAGTCTAATGAAATGAGACTGCTCAGCGACACATGCAATACTGACCTCTGCTGTTGGACGACCTAACCCCTGATCATCACGTAGCGGCAGTGCAACCAACCCACTAGCCTTACCATCGTATGCTTTTGAAAAACTTATAAGCGCAATGTGGTATACAGTGCACAAGATGACACCAAGATCTAGAATTTCAATCCAGTATTGCGGTGGGGCAAATGTGTCTTCAAACCAATTCAGTCGACGGTACTGTCTATCGTACCAAACTCGTTCACATTTATTTAACCACCAATCTCTTCTATCCTCCAGCTCATCCAAGCATGCACGTCTAACCTGTTTCCATAGGCCTTCATCGTTGTACACGACATCAGCAATAGCTCGAAACCCACAGTTTCCATCACCCACTATCTCCCTGTAACCTATAATATAATCACCTAATTGCGGATCGAGGTCACTCCAATACGGCGAGTATTTCCAGGGGCTCCAGTATGTCGGATATGGTGCATGTTGTTGAGGTGGATTGTGTTGCATTGTCGGTCCTTCTCCAGTTTGACTCATTCGCTCAGATGGCCAACGCTGTGATTGACTGTGTTGCATTGACGGCCCACGATCACTTGTACTTTCGGGTGTTGTCGGGCGTCGCTGAGACTGCGAACGTCGTACGGCCGGGCCACGGTTTCCAAGACCTAAATGCTCGTGCTCGGACTTGTCCCTAGTGTTTGGCCTCTTCTTTTTTTGGTAGTGGGCCTACCCTTAGGCACCTTCACCTCTGGTGGCTGTAAACCAGTGTGATCATCCTCGGGCTCCCATATTGGCTTCCACGCGTTGAACGCTTGTTCGATCGTCGTAGGATCATACCGCTGAGACAGATCATCATACCATTAACCTACACATGAGATTTGTTCCTCTGTGCTATACGACTCATCGTATGTTTGGCGTTGTGCTTCAAATTCTTGTTGTGCGTCATATCTGAGTGTTCGCCAGAAGATATGCACTTCTTCAACTGGTATATTCAGACCGGCTTGGGTGTACTGATACATACGAAATGCGCATGGTAATCCCATGGTCGAAGTAAACGCACAAACATCTTCGTACGATGTTGTGTGATTAATATCGCAACGACCGCTTCTCAGCTGATTCTAGAGTATTTCCAAACATTTGAGGCTCACTTGATTGACCAGAAACAAAAATGGGACTTGCTGGTCTTCCGAAACCCTTCTGTCAATGGAGAACTTGAAGTCTTGTTTAATGTGGAAATGTTGCCCTTCGATGAATCTATGTATGTTGTCAAAGCATGTGTCTAGAGATCTAGTGGATGTATGAAGCCAACACTTTAGAGCTGAGTGGGCGCTCTCTGCCCTATAGATTGGAAGTCAATTAGTAGCAGATAAATGGGAAACATACCAATACAAACAACAGAACATGTTGACAATTGAAGTTAAGCTAACCTGTTGGTAGATGTGTTACCGAAATGCATGAATCTCCTAACCCATACCTCACAAAATTTCTCACGCTGACATAGCCATGTGTTGTTCAAGTACACAATGAAAGGATTGTTGGCGTCGTAAGAGTGTACTAATTTTCCGTACTGTTCATCGTACTTCGCAATAGTTGAGGCGTAAACTAGTCGCTTCCACCGATACACTACTAAATCGACTCTCTCACGCTCAACATGCATTATCTTGAGCGCATTGGCAGCCACGTTCTTGCATATATGCCAACGACATAGAAGATGTGGTACAGAAGGATATACCACTGAAAGTGCTTTCACTAGCGCCTTTTCATTGTCAGTGACAAAACATTTGGAGGATAGATCAACACCTTCTTCAATGATTAAGCATCCATGTGTATGCAGACTCATCCCTCTCTGACCGCAAAACAGAACGCTATACAGAAGTTCTTGCCGCATGCACGACGTGACTCCGATGAACTCCACTAGAGGCAGCTTGTACATGTTCGTCTTGTAAGTGCTATCAATAAGCACTACATAAGGAAGCATCTTAACGAGCGTCAGCGAAAAAGGGTGCGCAAACAAGACAAGACCCAACCTAGATGCATTCCGCAAAATGGACATTTAATTAGAACTAACATTTAAAGTGACTAACATACAAATAAACCGACACTAAACATGTGCTGACACTTACTTGCATCTTTCTCGGACCACCAACTGTAATTACGTTCATCTAGCGAGTGCATGAAGGACGCTACATCTGTACGTCCGCCACGATCTTCTTTTCTGAATTTTAAAACTAGGTTATGAATCAATGTCTTGTCTGCAGTACTTTGGGGGTACTTGTCATGCAAATGGGCCCACATCTGCCTAGGCGCAACACCACTCCTGTACAAACTTTTCATGCTTGCCCTTTCGTCGACACTAAAGCGAGGCCGGGCGAAGTGAGATTGCGGGTTACTAGCTAACTCGTGGTTGTGTGTCGGGACCATCACCAAGATAGACTAGCCCGTAACTTCCCCACCCCTGATGCTTAGGCGGAACGGGCAGTTGCATTTCTTCGTGGCACGCCGTGGCCTTTGACTAGATGATGACGATTCTCTTGTGCTAACCCGTGGCCTATGCTTGCCATACCTCTTACACGTTAGTATTACTTCACCGTCGTCTCTCTTAGTCTGTCTGATAAAATAAATATTATTTTCCTGTCCGGTGCGAAGCGCATAACCTACCGCCTCCTCTTTATCACCAAAGATCATGCTACTATTAAAAACATGACGTGTGTCTACGTTCGCATCCTCGAATTCATCATCGTAATCACCCTAAGCAGAAAAACGTCGTTATTCACGAAGTGCTACTCGTAAACCCTAATACTACGTACTTTAGAATAAATCACACATAAGGCATGAAAATAATCAACAAAGTATATCATCGTAAATTACACGAAAAGACAAACGCAACGGCACAAACGGATCGAAAAACGGAGCAATAACGAAGAAGATACAGCGGTTTGAAAAACGGGCACCGGCGTAGGCGCCGACATAAAGACGCCGGGCCGGCACCGCAGCAGCAAATGGGGCGCGCAGGCGCGCGGTTTAATGGGTGGGCGCGGGCGCACGATTGCCTGGGGCGGCGCTGGCGCCGCTAATGATGGGGGTGCGCCAGCGCCTGCCATTCCCGACGTCTTTTCTTGCTTTTTTCGTTCAGTTTTGTATATATTCTAGCTACATGTGTACATAAATTGCTAAAATAACAACAGAAAGTACCTCAGAATGAGCTCCTCGTGAGTACTCCTCGCTCCTAACATCATCTGCATACTCGTCTTCCATTTCAGGAACACCACCTTCAGCATTTCCTCCATCTTTTTTACTCTTCTTACCGAACAGTTTTTTCTTCAAACTTCCGAAAGAAATCATTTCCTCTCTTTATCTCTCTAACTTTAGGATTTATGAATTTGAATACGATTTCATATCATATTCAATTCCTTTATATAATGAAATTTGGGGTCACCTTGTAATATATCACAAATTGTGGGTAAATATAGTAATATTTGAAAATTATTATAGTGATGACAAAATAATCTTTTTCCGACTGAGCGAAGTGAAAACCCGACTGAGCGTAGTGACTCTCCATTGAGAATAGGGGACAGCAGCATTGAACGACATGGGCTTTGTCAAACCGATTTTGGTCTGGCTTGGAGAATTGATTTCTAATCATTACGACATTATCATGGGCCATGCACGTAAGGAGTAATCTATTTTAATATTGGATTCAAATTGTTGTACAAGGATGGGATGAAAACTTTGTCGGAATGCATGCGATGTATATGCATGACCCGCAGACATCCAACATGCGCAGAGGCGCGACACCTGAGCATGCGTATGGAAATGGGCTGCACATGTACAGAGGCGGAAATACAAAAACAGCCATGATGGACTTCATATTTGTTGAGCCGCATGCATGCATACAACATGGGCTGCGTACATACAGTGGCGCAGACATTTGAAAGACACTGGGCTCACCAAAATAAGTAGCAGCACGTGAATGTTGATACATAATCAATATCTTGGAGAATACAACACCGAAAAGGCAAGTATGACCCTCTCTCCATCTAATATAGAGTATTATGCCATAGATGACATAAATACATTAAAATAAGATAAGGATATTATTTAACTCTCTTTGCGAATCAGAAAGAAAATAAATAAAACAAAAATTCATCGGGCATAACAACATACCCCTCTTAAAAAGAATTTCATCCTCGAAATTCGACGAAACCCGGAATACAAGCAGATGCACTTCAAGTGCGAGAATACTACGAACACAAACAAGGGGACAACACTTAGAATAGAACTCACTGTTGACTGACTGACAGAAGAACAAGAAGAAGATTACTAACACATAGCTCTAAGACACAGAAAGAACACTAACACGTCTCAGAAGCCTGATCATTTAAGACTTAGCACAAGGCGTAGGAAGGACGCTCACATAACCCTAAATCTCTAACTCACACGAGCTAACACACGAACCTCACTAGCTGATTCACTAACAGAATGAGCAAAACAAAGGATTACAGAAAGCTAAGCTTGAAGGAATAGGAACAACACTCACACTCGTTGTTGACTGACTGCATTCGAACATAGCAGAAGATTCTAAAGCTCAGCCTAAAGGCACAGAAGGAAAGCTCAACTCTCAGAAGCTCGCACCTCACAGATCCACATTCAGAACTTATTAGCTAACTCACTGACAGAAGAGGTGAAACAAAAGATTACAAACACTCAGCCTAAAGGCACAAGAACTCTCAGAGATGTCCTTACCCAAAGGACCAACACACTCGCGAACTCACACCTCAGAACACCACACCAATCACATAACCAACACACAATAAAATCTCACAACTGAGACAGACTAGAACTCACGTTCAGCATCCTTTCCCAAAGAACCTGACTCCCTCAGACTCACTCCCAAAACACACAAGCACATGCAAACAGACACTACGCTTCCGCTGCGCCACTTTGAAGGCAGACAACCACAGAGCTGACACACATAACAGACACCAGATAGCAATCAAAGTCACGCAGCAGTTAGCACATAGTAGATAGCAGGCAAAGACACGGAAGCGTAGGCATACAGACACCCACAAATCCCAAACAAAAGCCAAACATGGCTCTGATACCACTAAATGTTACGAATATAAAACCAACCTAGTTAGGAGACCGTTACACGCCGCGCACTTATTACCTAAGACACGCAAGGCTACACTAGCGAATCCCTAAAATAGAACTGAAACTCATATCTTAACCATAAAGTTACAACTGTCTTTACAAATCACAAAAGGAAGCTGAATACAGGGTTGAAACTAAATACAAGGCAAAAGCCAGAACTGAAATACATAACATAAGCTAAATACAAAAGGGGTCTTGAGCAACTAGAAAAAAAATACAAAGGCAAAAATAAAGTAGAAGCTGAAACTCCAAATCGAAGCTGAAACCTACAAATCAGACAGATATAGGGGTGAGCAAAACTATCGCTCAATAGGTGATAAACTTCATCAGTTGAGCATGCTCAAAACAGTTACTAAACATATATACATACACTTATACGAAAGAAAAGCGAAATAAAAAACAGAGGCCTTAGAGGAAGAAGGCATAAACCGAAGCTTGATAAAACAGAAGCTCAACCAAAATAGAAACTCAACAAAATCAGAAGCTGAACGACATCAGAAGCTTAGCAAAATCAAGAGTGGTCAAAAGACGGAAAGTACACAACAGTTCATCTGAAACCAAATATTGGCAGAGCTGATGAAACAGAGCATTTCACAAATCAGAAACTTTTAGAAGACGGAATGCTCACAGTAGTCTGTCATAAATCATAAACAGATAGAGCAACTTAAGAAGATCACTTTACAAATTAAAGGCTTTAAAGAGATAAAATCATACAATAGTCTGTCAAAAACCAATGCGGACAAAACATATGAAAGTAGAGAAATTCACAAACGGAGGTGGGATGCTAGCACCAAGCATAACACTCAGAAATGGTCGGAGACCCATGGATCTAACAGATCCCTTGGCAACGCAGAAGTGACCAAAAGGCCAAAGGATTCGTCAACCACTGGTGGAACGCGAGCCTTTAATGACGGTGGTTTAATCACGGCTTTAACAGACACCGTGATTAATAGGAAGGCCGGAATTAACGGACTTTAGATTACGGTTTCACTAATAACCGTCATCTAAAGTCATCCTAAAAAAGGCGTGCCTACCTCCGACTGATGGTCAACGACGTCGTTTTGACCTGACGCCAAATATTTCCCGTATTATTTGATTTTTTTGACCCCGCACGTAATCTAAATTACAGTTAACGACGCCGTTTTACCAGTGTATTTTAGATTAATAAAAACTTTATATTAATGTGTTACCTATGTTTGAAACCCAACATATGCCAAATAATTATCGCGCTATTTTTTAATTTCGTTACACTTTAGATTACGGTAAACGACGTCGTTTTACCAGTGTATTTTAGATTAATAAAAACTTTATATTAATGTGTTACCTATGTTTGAAACCCAACATATGCCAAATAATTATCACGTTTTTTTTAATTTCGTTACACTTTAGATTACGGTTTTTTTGGGAACCGTCATGTAAAGTGTGACTTTAGTTTACGGTTTACATGTAAACCGTAATCTAAAGTCCATTTAAAACATTTGCCTACACTCTGCACACTCTACTCACAGTAACTCTTCTTCTCTTTCGCGCTATCTTCCTCACTGAAATCGCCTCCTCTCTCCCGTCACCTTGCTAACGGCCATCGCCGCCGTCGCTCCCACCACCTTTGTCACTCCCATCGCCGCCGGTCACCACCCATCTACCACTGGTCTCACCGTCGACGTCTCTATCGCGTATTGGGTATGCGATCGATTGATTGTCGTTTTTTTCTAACTTTGTTCATATACATGCATTTTGATTGCAAGTTCTAAGCTCGTTTGTATCGAATCCTGAGAGTGTAATGGCAAATGTTCTAACCTTGTTCATATATTTGTGCCCAGATTCATAGTTAATTGCGACCTAGTTCGTGGGCTGATTTCTACACTACTTGCCCACTTCAGTGCTTAGTTACGGTAACTTTGCAAACCAATCTGTAAACTGTTGTATTTATTTATTCTTAGCATTTAGTATTACAATTAATACATAATAGTGTAGTTTTAAAAATGCTACTACTTAAAACTGCCACATGAAAGAAAGTAAGTTCAAGTATATTACCGATTCCTGAAAAATGAATGGAACAGAACTGTAGCATATCTCAGTTTCATGAATGGAACAGAACTGTAACAAGTTGTTTGAGTTTTGGTCTGGATTTTAAAGCTTAATGGAATATTTAAGTAACTGGGTAAGGAGTTAGGAGAAGTATAATCAGTTGAAAGAAAAAAAACAGATAGGGAAGAAAGCAAGAACACAACTCAGTTTCTGTTTTGATTTCAGTTTGGATTTCAGGTTCAGTTTCCTAGATGGTGCGTGCGAATTTGACTTTGATAAAACTGATTTGGAGACGTTAGAAATATAGGGGAGATGCTGTCGATTTTTTTCCGCGGTTTAGCTAGCATTTAACCTTGATTTTTTGATGAATTCTAATGTTGTCGTTTTTCATTTATGCATCAGGACTACGACTTTATTTAGGCTTCCGACCTCAACCGTTAGCATCGGCTAATCGTCTACCAGAGGTAAGATTTATATATATACATATAATATTTGACAAACTACCAAACATAGTTATCCACCCAAGATATACCTAATAGAGGTATATCTTCGGCAGTCCCTGTCGGGACTGTCCACGATTGTTAAATCACACACCTAGGGTGTGAATGTGCTTTTAATATGTACTTTATTGATTATTTCAGCAGTATCTCTTTATTGTTCTTCGAATGCATATATTATTGATTAATATCATAATATCGTGCATTTGAAGAACTGTAGGGAGATGCTGCCGAAATTTTCAATAAATTACATATTAAAAACACGTTCAGGTGGGATTTAATACTCATGGATGGATTTAGGTTGATAAGATACAAAAGTGTAAAGACTCTGCCACGGGTGACGGTATGAAATGGTTGCCTTCATATAAATAGCTAGAAGGAGTGGAACGTTCGTGGATTTACAGCGGAAATTGGACGACAAGTTTTTAGAAGGAGTTGATAAGTTATGCACGGTGTTGGCGAACAATCTGAAACCTACAGACAAGGGATACATATTTTGTCCGTGTATCGACTGCCAAAACAATCTGAGATATCGCGGCGTTGAAACAATTAAGGAACATCTGATCCGCCGCGGTTTTACAAAAGATTTCCAAGACATAATCCGATGGCATGGTCAGAGTGCGTTCGATGTTATTAAGCCTGACGAAGGGGAAATGGTCAGGCCAAAACACAGAAACAGAACTGGAGATGATACAGTTGCTGGTGATCCAGAAGACGTTACAGCGAACGTTGAGCTAGATTTTGGGATGATGACATTGAGACTATGCTCGAAGATGTGGAACGACATTACTCTAACACGCCAGACAAGCATGAAAATTTGTTGGATTCATCCAAAACACCGTTGTACCCGGGTGTGACCCTACAAAGTTAAGCAAGTTGAGTGTCGTCCTAAGCTATTCAACTTGAAAGCGAAACATGGCTGAAGCGACGTAAGTTTCACTGACCTCCTAGAACTATTGAAATACGTTCTTCCGGTGGACAACGTTTTACCAACGACTACGTACATAGCCAAAAAAATGATGTGCCCAATGGGTATGGGGTACCAGAAAATTCATGCTTGTCCAAATGGGCATGCTGTTTTGGAAATCGGATGAATTTGCTGAAAGCTGTTCAACATGTGGAGCGTCACGGTATATAAGAAACAACAAACTCACATCAGCGGTAGTAAGAAAGGTTCACCAGCTAAGGTACTGTGGTACCTGCCCATCATTCCAAGGTTCAGACGTTTGTTCTCTATTGAGAAAGACGCAGAGAATCTTCGATGGCATTCAGTTCACAGGAAAAAGGATGGCAGATTGAGACATCCCGCTGATGCACCACGGTGGAGAAACATAGACGTAAAATTTCCTGAGTTTGGTAACGAACCGAGAAACCTAAGGCTAGGCTTGTGCACAGATGGGATGAACCCTTACGGTACTTTGAGTAGCATACATAGTACCTGGCATGTGCTTTTGGTTATTTACAATCTACCGCTGTGGTTATGCATGAAACCAAGACACATCTTTTTGTCTTTGTTAATATCTGGTCCAAAGCAACCGGGCAACAAAATTGACATATTCCTAGAACCTTTGATAGAGGATCTACAACTCTTGTGGAATGAAGGGGCTACGGTTTACGACTCATTCAGTAAAGAGGACTTCAATTTAATTGACGTATTCCTACAACCTTTGATAGAGGATCTACAATTCTGATGTGTGGTCCTTTGTACCTTCGCTACATGTATCCGTTTGAAAGGTACATGGGTGTCCTGAAGAAGAAAATGAAGAACCGTCGTCACCCAGAGGGTAGTATTATAGAGGGCACTATCACAGAGGAAGTTGTAGACTTCTGCACCAATTACCTAGAAGGTGTCGATACCATTGGACTTCCACGTTCTAGACACGAGGGAAGATTGAAGGGTGTTGGCACGGTTGGAAGGAAACTAAAAAGAATTGACATAGACACTCTTAACAAAGCTCATTTAGTTGTGCTAAGTCATCTTGAAGATGTTGAACCATACTTTGATGAACACTTGTGTGTTTTAAGAGCACAATATCCAAACATGAGTGACGTTAGACTACAAAATGAGCAGAATAGGACATTTGTCCGATGGTTCAAAGAGAGAGTGTGTTCCGATCAGTCCACGAATGTGCCTGAACTGATTAAAGTAGTTGCATTTGGACCAAATCTGGATGTAATTTCTTATGAGGGGTACGATGTCAACAGATTCACCTTTTTCACAGAATGTCAGGATCAGAAGTCAACGAATCAAAACGGTGGTGTTGTAGAGCTTGAAGCTTATCAAAACTTATATGACACTGGTGTCGTGGGTCATAGTCCTGTCTCAGTACAACATCATTTTCGGTGTTATACAGACATCTGGGTATTGGACTACAACAGCTACGAAATGTGTGTTTTCCGCTTGTTCTGTAACTGGGTTAACAACATCATGGCTTCCGTGAGGAGGAGCATGGTTGAAACTGGTTGATCTGTCTAGAGCTACTCCCACGGTTGAGCCATTCTGTTGTTGAGACGAAGGTTTAGCAGATATTTTATTTGTACTGATCCTCTGTAATCCTAGATTGTCTGTTGTGCTTAAAGGGAGAGAGGAATAGTACGACTCAGATGTGCTGAGAAGACATGTCACCTCCATTAACTACTGCGGTGTGCCCGGAGCTTTATCGTCGACTCAGTCACATAGGGACACGGGGAGGTTTTGTGAATACCATGATTCATTGCTCAATGTTGTTTGATCAACAGAATAAATTATTCATTCTAATGCCGTATCCAAACGTGAGTTTATTATAAAATACATACTAATTAGCTAACTTTTTTACCTTCATTTTCTCATTTCATTTGTATTTGACATTGTAGCCACCACTGGGCTTTGTTTAATATGCGCTGCCACCGCTACTACTCTGCGCGTTCTAGATCCACTAGGGCAGTGGACAGAATTCAAACACTGAACTTAATCAAAGAGTAAGTTTTTATTACTATTTAAGTTTGTAAGTTTTTGAACCAAATTAATGTACTTATTCATTTGCTAAAACGCTTTTGTTAATATATGTAACAGTTGTTACAAAAAAACCCCTCAGGGAGAGTTTGGTGATTTGACCGTCCTTACATCCAGGTTTGGTAATTCATGTATTTCATTCGTGCTGCTATTATCTTTGTACAATTGTTTTACATTGTGAATTTTGGTGATTTAGTGCCCTACCCAAAGGGATTCTAAGAGTTGCGGGTACTACGTGATGCGGTATATGTACGAGTTCTACGGGTACTTCCCAGGTTTTAAGAAATGATATAGACAAGGTAATACGAACGATGTCTTGTATTTAATTCTTTCGGCAGATTTTTGTGTCTTTATCTTAATCTCATTATGTGTTCCATTCCTTTTCTTGTTGCAGATTAAAGAGCATTATGCCAGATTCAAGACTTATGCTCCTGCCGACTTGTTGCATGTCAGAGAGAGCATGACAGCCATGTTTATGAGAATGGAGTGGTAGACTAGCTAGCTCTGATGCTGCTATCATGGATTTTGTTTTTTACAGTTTTCTGCACCGTTTTTGTACTGTTTTACGCTTCTGTTTTATGCTATTTCTTGCTGGGAGTCATCCTAGCTGTATCTACCATGTATAGGTTACACTGCTACCTTTGTAGCCCTCTGATTCTGTTAGTTGCTGCTGCTGTAACAGATTATATTTTTTGTAATGAATTGCTAGCTGCTGCTGCTGTAAACAGATTCTAGCTGTTGTATTGAATATTTCTGTTGCAATTGTGCGCAGAGAATGAATTTGCAATTGTTTATCTCTGTTGCAATTGGTGTAACAGATTGAATATGCAATTGAATATGTTACAGATTTTCGATCTGGTGCTTTATTAGATGTTATCTTTTTGCAATTGTGCGCAGTGAATGAATTTGTGTTGTTGGTATTTGATTCAGGTGGTTCAATTGTGCAGTTTCTGCCCTCTGTTGCTTATCTTTACAATTCTGTCTCTGTTGCAATTGTGTAGATTTGTAAAAAAAAATAATAAAAAATACACTTTAGATGATGGTTCTAACATAACCGTCATCTAAAGTCCTTTGGGCGCGCGCCAAAAGACTTTAAATGACGGTTATTTCCAAAACCGTCATCTAAAGTGTCGACTTTACATTACGGTTATTGGTAAAACCGTGATCTAAAGTCCTTTGGCGCGCGCCGTAATGTAAAGTCAATGACACGCGGGCCGGAAAAGGGCCTTTAATTACAGTTAAAACCGTAATTAAAGACGTCGCCATCTTTATTGACGCCCGCGTAGATTACGGTCCACAACCGTAATTATACACGGTTTTGGACCGTAATTAAAGGGTTCCGTTCCACCAGTGAACCCCACAGAACAGAATGGGAATGACCCAACACTCAGAAAGACGTCTACATGCTATACCATAGAATAGCTCGACCTAGCCATTCACGGCTCAGAAGCAAAGTAACTAGGTCCCGAAACAGAAGCTTAACATAGCAAAAGCTTAACGAATCAGTTAAGAAGGTGTTGCAGAGCACACACCAAAGCACATGGCCTTAACAAAATGAAAGCTGAATCATAGCTGAAACATAAGTCTTAAACCAGGACTAGCAAAATACGAAGGTCGAACCGAAATCAGGGATAGATGCACACTTACAGAGCAAAACAGAGTTCCATAGCTTGTCGAACACTTTAAAATCAAAATATGTACAAACACATGCTAAAATATGTCAAAACATATAGTATTTGAAAATAGGAATTTAACACCGTAAACGACACTCAAAACGGAGTTCAAACAAAGAAGTTACGTCACTTACAAGTCAGGACGCACATCAGCGCCAAAATACACGTGTCTGGACTTACATCCGGGTCACTGGTCTGGATGCAAGTCCCAGAATGCTAAAACATGTCAAAACATATAGTATTCGAAAACAGGAATCCAACACCATAAACGACACTCAAAACAGAGTTCAAATGAAGAAGTAACGCAACTTACAAGTCGGACGCACGTCGGTGTCAGAAATACACGTGTCCGGACTTACGACCAGCTAACTGGTCCGGACGCAAGCCCAGGACGGAAAAACAAGGCGTCCGGATGTCCTGTCCGACCTACAGACCCGGACGAAACCTAAAACGTGAAAAACATGTGTTTGAACTTGTGTCCGGGCTTGCAAGTTCGGACACTAGTCAAACTGCAAACCCGAAACTCGTCCTCACACCCTATTCAAACTTACAAGTCCAGACATCTCACAAAATGCAGGAAAATAGAGGTGTCCGATCCTATGTCCGACTAATTGATTCAGACGCAAGTCTGGACATAATGAAAAGTGTAGAAATCGAAGTTGAACTAGAAGAGAAATACAAAGGCAAATTCACCATTGTTAAAGCTCCAAACTCCACATCAAATTACGTAAAACAATCATACTCCCACGGGGTTTTAACACGTCAAAAACACAAATCAGAAACCAACCAGAATCACAACAAATCAGAGAGTCAAATAACCATATACGGAAATAATAATTGAAATCCTCGTGGGTGAACATACGCAACTGAATCCATTTACCACCTACCTCACATCCGAAACAAAGATATCTCTACGGATTCTACACATCATACTCCTCAAATCACCTCTTGAACTGACAGACAATACACTGGAGGAATTGAAAACAAAATCAGGAATGGAGGATTGGGGAACACAACGAAGAACAAAATCAGAATTCTCAAATCAAACCTGAGGATCAAACAATTGGCGAATGAACGGAATCCACAAGCAAACTCTAGCAATCGAATATTTGGAAGAGGAGATTGAAGAAGAGATGAGGAAGAGAGCAAATGGAGGGAAGTTGAGCGCAACAGAGATGTACGGGAGAACTGACGATGTGAGAGGGAGATTTAGGAAATAAGAAAAGAGAGTTAGGAATAATAAAAGGAAAAATATAATTTCCTAACTCCTGAATTAAATAATAAAACAAAAGGCAAATATGACCTTCTCTCCATCCAACATAGAGTATTATGCCATAGATGACACATTAAAATAAGATAAGGATATTATTTAACTCCCTTTGCTAATCAGAAAGAAAAAAAATAAAACAAAAATTCCTGGGGCATAGCACAAGCCCTAATGGCGACAGGGTTAGACCTCACAGTCCTTCAACCCTATCCAAGATCGGTTCAAAACAAGGATGGACCGGAGATTCTGGACAAGATGGGCATCAAGACCAGTGATAGCATGCTCAAGGTAGTCATTAAGGCTTCCAAGAGAATTGAGGCCCCTTCCACCAGCAAGGTGAACCCTGGAGAGAAGTCCAAGAAGAGGAAGGCTCATGCACTACCGGTGCCCGAGCGGTCTGAGAAGCGGTATAATACTGAGGAACAAGGGGTGCTAGGCAAGGTAGTCAAGACCTTAGAAGCCATAATAGATGTATCCTCTGAGCCACATGTTCTAGACTTAGGTCAAGGTGCAATCCGGTTTATCAACCTACACCTTCCCTGAGTATTCTTCACCTCTTACAGGCCTGAGCGACCGCTCAAAGAGCCCCAGTCTTAGGATAGTTTTTTTTATTTCCTATGTTCTCTGTAATCGACTTACTTATTAATAAATGCATCTTTTCTTAATATTTGTCTGACTGTCTTATGCTTCTAATAGTTTACTCCCCATTTTGTTGGGTGGCAAGGAGGAAAGATAGAATCCTTATTTAGTTTTTGGAATACTTGTCTTTGAATTGCTTATCTCTACAAAAATGACTAAGTGCTTCATCTTACAAACCACTCACCTAATCAGAGGAAATCCTTCTTAGGGGGAACCCTCTTTTGGAGTTACAGTTTTCAAACTTGAACTTAGTTTTTTAAACACTTAGCTAGATTTTGTTTCTTTGTCTATCAGATTGGTTGCCATCATCAAAAAGGGGGAAATTTTTATGTCAAGTTCCTTAAATTTTGATGATAACAAACTGTTCTTGTGGTTTAATGTGTTTATTTAAGTCTTTCAGCAAATAAGGATTCTCAGGATCACTTGTATTCAAGGTTACAAGCGGATTCTACCATTCTGATTGGTGCCCAACAGTTGGGCCCCTGTCCACGATGCTCAAAGTGAGGCTCGACGACAGCCAACGAGAACACTCACTTGGAATTAAAACCAAAAGAAATGTTAAAGTCATCCACACTCTTCAACATGCTTGACATCATCAACCTTCACAATTTGATCTCCTAAGATCAAATTTTCAGGCGCATGGAAGACAAGGAAGGAAGAAGACAAACGACAATGTAGAAAAAGCAACTGTCTCTGTTTGCTTTTTCTGTTTTGTCTTCAACTGCATCATTCTTGTTTATGGTCCCAACTAGCGCGATAGTGGCTAAGTCACTTAGAAGCCTGGACTTCAAAGAACTCAACAACAAGCTTTGGGATCCACAAATGAGAGTAGATCAACATTGTCTATAAGGATAAACTAGCTTCAACTGAAGTAGGTGTGCATTAAGGCCAAATTGCTGAACCTCGGCGAAACATTTTTTAAAGAGCTTAGACTTGTAAACTTATAGTTTTAGTTTTATTGTGAGTCTTTTCAGACCTGTAACAGAGCGATAGAAGTGAGCGAGTGGATTGAAACTAAAACACTTTGTGTAAGTCTCAGTAAGAGGTTACTAGGGCTAGTCAGGGAGTAGTCGGTGGACTACTGGGAGACTAGAGACCAAAAGGGTTCAATCCAGGTAGAAAGGGCTTAGTGAATTCCTAAACTGTCCCAAGTCCATAGGTTGGGCGAAAAGGGGTTGAATGAATTACTAGGGTGTAAGTCTCAATCGAAAAAAGTTTCCAGTTTGATGTACTTGAAGTTTTCTACCTCTAAAGTAACCTCGGGCTAACATCGCAAGACACATCCACTTCCTGCAAGGGACGAGTCGAGGAGCACTAAGCAACCAACACTATTGTTAGTATTATAGGCTCCTCATAAGTCCTATAGCTAGATGTCAAAAGGTCTAGTTGAGGCTCGTCATAAGTTCTCGTACTTTCAATTGCATTCTAGGCCCATCATAAGTCCTAGAGCTTGATGCCAAGAGGTCTGGTTGAGGCTCGTCATAAGTCCTTGTGCACCCAAACCAATCTATTGTCAGTATTCTAGGCTCGTCATAAGTCCTAGAGCTAGATGTCAAAAGGTCTAGTGGAGGCTCATCATAATTCCTTGTACTTTCAATCGCATTCTAGGCACGTCATAAGTCCCAGGGCTAGACATCGAGGTTTAGTCGAGTCACGTCAAAAGTCCTCGTGCATCTGGTCATCATATCATGTTTCCATCACCCACCCACATTTTTGCACCCCCAGTCGCATCTCGGTGCACCACAAAACCGATAGTGAGAATTTTTGGCGCCCATTCAACCTTGATCCAATTCTGTAACGACTTGCAGAATTGAATCAAGGGGAGCCATCTGTAGACAAACCAAAATTCGCAGCCCATAAAGCAAATTTTGAGAAAATAAATAAAATAAAAGGGGTTGTTGCCTTTCTTTTTCAAATTGTATTAAATGCGTGCCAAAATGAAACCATCATTTTATGACAAAATTCTTAAATAAAATTTCAAAGCATTTAAAAAAACTCAATTCTTCAAAAATGAATTTCCAACAACAATATGGTTTTAAACTCAACCCTTTTATTTTATTTACTTATTTACTATTATATTATATTAAATTTTTATTGCTTATTTTTTATGTATGTAGTTCTCTTTTATTCTGATTTTGTTATTTACTTCATCCTATCTATTGCTACGTTTAATTAGCTTCCAGCATTTATTTTTATTTTTTATTTTAATCATTATTATTTTACTGTTGTTTCTATCATTTTATGCACCTTTTACTATTATCATCCATATCAGTATATTTCGTTTGATGCTTATTTGATTAAAGTTCTTCTTATTTTATTTATTTTATTACTTGTTTACTCCATCTTATCTACCGCTACATGCACGTATCTTATTCGGTTTTCATTTTTATTGCATTCGTTTGTATTTTTATCATCATTATATTAGTACTATTTCATTATTTTATGTACATATAATTATTGTTATTAAATTTTGTTTCTTTATCTTGATTCCATTATTTCGTGGCTCTTCAAAAGAAAACTCTTCATTTTTATTGATAAAAACCTTTTGTTTTACCTTGCGCTTCCATTTAAAACGGGAGAATTCATTTAGTTTGAGTTAAGGGTTTAATATTATATCTCACATTCTTATATTGAGTTTGGTGAGTAGTGTAGTTGGTTTGTGTGAACATGGAGGAACCCAAAGGTCAAGGGTTTGAACCTGACCCCATGCAATAGGACCTTTTTTTTCCTTTCATTCTTGTTTTCCTTTTTTTTAAGACAAACAAACCCCTAAACCCTGCTCTCTTCTTTATGAAAATGCTCACAACGTCCCTCTTCTCAGCTTCTTCTCGATGGCTAGTGCAGATCTAAACTCACCATGGCTACAACGAACACCGACCTCTAATGCTCGTCTGGACACTACGTTGTCTCGCTATGATTTCGGTGTCTGAATCAAGTTTGTTTTCTTTTCCTTTTGAAATTCAATCGACTACGCCCACTTTTTTTTCCTTTCATTCTTGTTTTCCTTTATTTTAAAACAAACAAACCCCTAAACCCTACTCTCTTCTTTATGAAAATGCTCACAACGTCCCTCTTCTCAGCTTCTTCTCGGTGGCTAGTGCAGATCTAAACTCACCATGGCTACAACGAACACCGACCTCTAATGCTCGCCTGGACACTACGTTGTCTCGCTATGATTTCGGTGTCTGAATCAAGTTTGTTTTCTTTTCCTTTTGAAATTCAATCGACTACGCCCAACTGAAATCAGGTCCTCTGGTGTTCATGATCCTTGGACCAAACCATGCTTGTGGCAAGATACGACAAGTGATATGATACCCAATTAGACCCCAAAACCTAGTATGACCGCCTTTCTTGTCGACAAACCTACGGCTTAGGTACCTACATAATTGGAGCTTAGGATAATGCTTGCACTTGTGGACCGCTTAGGAGCTTGCTTGGAGTACCCGTTGGCTTGTTGAAATTGGCTGAGTTGGTTGATGTAAGGGTTGGTGTCCTCAATTCCACTAAAAAACTTGTTCCATGTTGTTTGCCATGTGCAATGGTTTTTGATTCTCGTATGGATTAGCTTGTTAACTGTTTTCTAGTTGATGGAATCATTTATGAATAAGTTCACCTTAGTGGTTTTCATCGTTCATGCTCAGTAACGAACGATAAAAGAAAATTCTAAATTTAACCTGCAACTCCATCTTGTATGTTTACCTTACGTGGCTGGATAGCTGGATGTTAGAAAGAAGAATCAACTCAATCGATCTCTTGTGCATTTCACTTAGATGTGATTTGTGCTGTTATCATAATCAATTTTGTTACTAGTAACTAGGGACTAGATGTCACTACGATTCAACTTGTCTAACTCAGTCTAGTGTTTAAAAGAAAAATGACCAAGCTTGTAGAGTAATTTTCTACCTCAATGTGCCATTCCTTTTAGTTTGTGAAATTGAATTTGACTAACACCTTGAATAAGATTCACCAATCAAAGGGAAACAAGCATGTGAGATTCTGGTCAAACTTTGGTGCTTAGTTTCATTTTCGTTCATCCCTTGCGCTTCTGTCGTTTTCTTTATTTTATTGCACTTAGATCGGTGTGGTAATACTGTCTTGAAGTTATCTTAAGCTTTCATTTGGAATTCTATTTTTTTTATCATGTATGGATTGTTAATTGTCGGCGCTTCTTTCATTCCTTTCATGTGGACCGTAGCAATGTTTCGTTACCCTAATGATTTTTCCTTTACTACTTTACAACTTGTTGGGTTGGGTTTGTTGGGTTGATGTAATTTTCGACCCAAATTTTAATTTCAAGTTCAACTCAACCGCAATTCATGGTTAGCCCAACTGAGCTATGATAAGTAGCCTGCAAACGGTTTAATTGATATATTAAAAGCCACGAAATAATCCTAGAAAATAACAAATCAACAGACCGTCGGGTTGCAAAAATCCTGGTCACAGTAGTATAGCAATTAAGAAGCAACCAGGTATCAATCCGCGGGACTTGAAGAAAATTAGTCTAGCCTTAGGCAATGGGTAACAAAAGAGGGGTTGTTTTGGTTTTGGGAATTAATAACAGACGAGAAAATAAATAGCAGATAAATTTAAGCGATAGATAGGAAGTATGAACGGGACTCTAGGTTCAGGGAGTTGTTTCACTAGCTAGGTTCTGCATGTCTTACTACTTTAACGGAGACTTGGATCGGCTTGTAATTCTCAAGTATCTATTTTGTATTAAGTCCTAATTCCAGGTAGCTCATCTAGACAGGACGCATAGCTCTAATCTAGAATTAACGGGTATATCTAGATGGTTTTATCGTACGGAATTACTAATCCGGCTAGGAAATCTAATTGGACCGGACTAAAGCACCTAACTGTGAATGTAATCTATCCAATTGCAATTAACACAGGTAACAGGTTAATAGGACCGTCAATGCTAATCACCTTGTCTGATCATAACACGATTCGAAGGCTTATATAAATTCATGACGTTTATTAAAAGCACTTAAAAGCATTAACCTGAGCAATCCAAATAGTCTCAATTAAGCAGTAAACTAATGCAGAGTTTAACTAATTACAACATCCCTTCCCCCAGAGTAAATCCTCTTAGCTAGACATAGCAATTGAAAGCATAAATAAGAGAGAGTTAGGAGAAATCATTTGTTACGAAGATCCTCTTGCTTGCTCCGCCCTTCGTCCTTGCGCTATGCTGGTTTGGAGGTTGGAATTGGCGACAATGAAGTGAACTTGATGGAAATGAAGTGAAAATGGAATTTCTGGAAATGTTTGTGAGACGTCCGGATGGGTTTGGGTCGGACACAAATCCGGACGTGAGGTGTCCGGGTAGGTCTAGGTCGGACGCAAATCCAGACGTGAGTTTTTGTGTGGCGTGTGTGCGAAGTAATGTGGGTGATAGTTTTGTGGAGAAATCGGAGTGAAAATGCAGTCGTAGTGGTGTGTGTTGGTGTTTGAATATGTGTAGGTGAATGAAGATGGAGTATGGGAGAGGTGTTGTGTAAATGACCAGAGAATAGATGGAGTGAAGGATGGAGGAAGAGGAATGATCGATGATCAGATGTTTGTTTGAAGTGTAAGAAGTGTGTTGTATTTATAGGAAGGAAAAGCAAGGTTAGACGTGCGACATTAGCTGGTGAATTTAGTGGAGACAGACTTTCGGCGTAGACAGACGGGACATTAGCTGCAGGATTAGGGGAGTGCATAATTTATTTTAGTGGAGAAAAACTTTCGGCGAACAATTTACAGATTTTACTTTCGGTGTTGTGTCTTGTCCGCGTTTGTGTCCGCATACGGACAGGGGTAACCTGACGAGATTTGAACTTGTCCGCGTTTCTGTCTGCGTACGGACAGGGTTGTCCTGGTGTGATCTATACTTGTCCGTGTTTCTGTCCGCGTACGGACAGGGTTGTCCTGGTGAGATCTATACTTGTCCGTGTTTCTGTCCGCGTACGGACAGGGCTGTCCTGGTGAGATCTACACACGTCCGCATGGGCGTCCGTATACGGACATGGATCAAAGGGGCTGTCCGCGTATGTGTCCGTGTATTAGGACAGGGACAAAGGCGAATTCGATCTGGAGCTGTCCGCTTCTGTGTCCGTGTCTGCCCATCCGGACCCATATCCGGACATGTGTAAATTTTCCTCTTTTTGTTCCAAAAGCTGTAAGCTCCTTCCTAATCACGTCCTAAGCCAAAATAACATGAAAACAAGAAGGTAAATGCATAAATCTAAGTAAAAATATAGATAACAAGGGTTCAAAGCACTCAAAAGATAGATCAATAATCAGTGCATCAAATTCCCCCACACTTATCTTTTGCTTGTCCTCAAGCAAATAGAGAATAAAACTATCTTCAAGGCTGTAGCATTGAACCGCAGAGTTAAGCAGATGCAGACAGAAAGTAAGAAATGATGGCGATCAAAAGAATAATTCTGCTTCTGGATGTAGGTTTTCACAGTCAGTGAAAAAGAAGGATTTTTAAAAGCATGCAGAATTCAAAATACAAAATCTGGAAGTAGATTAACTTGGGATCTTCCACTATTCCTTTCCTCTAACCTTTGGATGTCAAGGGGCGTGAAGTAATGCCTTATTCCGCAATACCTTTCAACACCACGTACTCATGATCAAAATTTAAACTGCAATCAATTTTTCGCATGCAAGAACATTCTTTTTCCAGAGATATATATAAAACAATCGTATTATTGCGAATTGGAGAGTTATTCCGTAACCCAGACTTTTTTCTCTATCCATGTAACGGTGTTGGGCTAACTATCCCAGATCCCGAGACCTTAGGTAGATAGGTGTTAAGGCACCCTTAAGACTTAATAACCAGATAGACGAGGCCTGCTTTTGTTCAGAAATTTTTTTGTTTGATCAGCGGAGTACCTTGCCTTGTCCTTTTCATTCCAAACTTTCAAATCATTTCCAAAAATCCCAAGATAAACTAATTCAGTTTCCATAATCAACTAATCCATCAAATTTTAGTGAAAATAGATTAATTTTGAATAAAATTAGATATACAAACACCCTAAAGCTGAAGGATTCTTGAGGTTGTCAACATGCCTTGATTTCTAAATCTGTTTGAAGAAGTGATTTTCTCGAAAGCAAGTAGACAAATAAAGACAAGTGTGACATTTAAACTCAACTTGCATATTCAGATTGATTTTTCTACTCTTAATTTCCCCCCACACTTGAGAAGAGCAATGTCCGCATTGCGTGGAAATCGA
>CM041778.1:102480425-102577872 GCA_023374045.1 Limonium bicolor
TGGACAAGACCGTGGTTGTATTCATCGATGATATCCTAATTTTTTCAAAGTCTAAGGAAGAGCATGAGAGTTACCTCCGACATATACCCGAGATCTTAAGGGAGAACCAGCTTTATGCTAAGTTCTCCAAGTGTGAGTTTTGGCTAGACCGAGTTTCCTTTCTAGGACATGTTATCTCAGACGCAGGGATCGCAGTGGATCCAGCAAAAATAGAAGCAGTTCGCACCTGGCCCAAACCAAAGACAGTGACTGATATCAGGAGTTTCCTTGGGTTAGCAGGTTACTACAGAAGGTTCATCAGAGACTTCTCCAAAATAGCAAAACCTATGACAAGTTTAATGAAGAAGGACTCACCATTCACATGGACTACAGAATGTGAAACCTATTCCAGATTTGAAGGATGCTTGACATCACACCAGTTTGGACTATACATGAAGGCACAGAGGGTTATGAAGTTTACTGTGATGCATCAGGCAGGGGATTAGGGTGTGTACTCATGCAGAATGGGAAGGTAGTCGCCTACGCTTCCCGACAGCTGAAGAAACATGAGAGAATTCCCACACATGACTTGGAACTTGGAGCAATTGTTTTGCATTGAAGATCTGGCGCCACTACCTGTATGGTGTCCAGATGACCGTATACTCGGATCACAAAAGTTTGAAATATGTATTCACCCAGAAGGAGTTAAACATGAGACAAAGAAGGTGGGTTGAATTTCTCAAGGACTACGACATCGATTTGCAGTACAAAGAAGGAAAAGCTAATGTAGTAGCAGACGCATTGAGTCGACGAGCACATTCCTTAAATGCCATTGTGGCTAGCTCGAGTCTTATAGACGACATACGTAGCGCACAGCAGAATGATCAGCGAATGATGGAGATCAGTCAGAAGTTGTCTGACAGCACATTTGAAGGATGGAAGTATGAGTTTCAGCTACACGATGATGGGCTGATCAGATTGAAGGGCAGATTGTGTATTCCCAGAGACAGCACAGATATAAAGGAGCATATTCTTCGAGAGTCCCACACTTCTTCCACATCTGTCCATCCAGGAGCTTCTAAGATGTACAAAGATCTAAAGAGGTATTTCTGGTGGAGTGGTATGAAGGGCGACGTGACAGAATATGTGATTCGATGTCTCACTTGTCAGAAAGTGAAATTCGAACATAGACGACCAGGAGGTATGGTACAGTCTATGCCAGTTCCAGATGGAAGTTTTATGATATCTCTATGGACTTCGTGGTGGGACTACCACCTACGAGAGGAGGACTAAATATGATTGGGTTGTTGTTGATCGACTGACCAAAGTGGCTAGATTTATACCGATGAAAGACACTTGGAAGGTACAAAGTTGGCAGAACTATTTGAGAAGAGATCAGACATCATGGAGTACCAAAGACTATTGTTTCAGATCGAGATACCAGATTTCTCTCACGATATTGGCGAGCTACTCGCGAAGCGCTTGGAACTGAATTGAAGCTTAGCACAACATTTCATCCTCAGACGGATGGTCAGTCAGAGAGGACTATTCAGACCTTAGAGGACATGCTACGAGCATGTGCCTTGGATTTCCAGGGCAGCTGGATAGATAGGTTACATCTCATTGAATTTGCATACAATAATAGTTATCACACCTCTATACAGATGTCACCTTTTCAAGCATTATATGGCAGACCATGCCGCACACCATTGTGCTGGGACGAGTCTAGTGAGACCGTCATCATTGGGCCTGAGTACTTAGAGCAAGTTCAGGCAGAGGTACAACAGATCAGAAATAACATGAAAGCAGCACAAGACAGACATAAATCATATGCTGATGAGAGACGACGAGACCTTGAGTTCGCAGTTGGCGACCAGGTATTTCTACGAGTATCACCCATTAAGGGTGTATTCAGATTTGGACAAAAGGGCAAGCTAAGCCCGAAATTTGTAGGACCCTACGCTATCACAGAGCGGGTGGGCCTTGTGGCATATCGACTTGATTTGCCAGCAGAATTGGGCAAAGTACACAATGTTTTTCACGTGTCTCAGCTTAAGAAATACATGCCTCATCCTTCTCACGTTCTACAACCAGAAACACTATCTTAGAACCACAATGCGGTACGTGGAACACCGCAACGAATCTTAGATAGAAAGACACGAGATACTCGAAACAAGTCTGTGAGCCTCGTAAAGGTTCTTTGGTCGAACCATGATGTTGAGAGGCCACATGGGAACTAGAAGCTGATATGCGAGCAAAGTTTCCCTCATTATTTACCGACTAGACACTTTAGTCTAGGGTACGTGGGCGTACCCCTTCTTTTGGGGGGGGTAGAGCCTTTTTCATTTGTGAGTTTAGTGTGCATTTTGTGGCACTGTTGTGCTTTTTCTGTGACACTTTGTCTTGTATGTGTTCTTGTGTAACACTATATTTGATTGCACCTTGTATTTTTACTTATTGATGTGTACTTCGTTACACTACAATGGAAAGGTTATGTGCACTACGTTGCACTATTTGAAATGAAACGTGATTGTGTTTACTACATTGCACTACATTGTAGGTATATGATATGACCTTCCAAAGTATTCCTGTTGTGTTTGATGTACACTATGAACTTAGGAATACAGAGACTTGGGACTTGATCCCTAGAAACTAGATTGAGTTGTGGATACTTAACGAAACTTGTTTTCCCCCACAACCTTATAATTTAGATATGAGACTTCGAGGCGAAGCCCTTTTTAAGGGGGTAGATTGAAATACCTCAAATCTAATTAACATTATAAAACCATTATTTAATGGGAAATAATCCAAATATAAATCATTTCACGTACGCATGCAAACCCATGCATGAGAACGTTACGTAAAAATAGGCGTTTCACCATAAACGCTAAAACGCCTTAGAAACATATGATCAAGCATGACCTTGTATGACCTTAAAACTCAAACCAAATGGTCATACACTCATTATATGAATATATAAACATGATCCCTAAGCTATATTTAGTCAAAAACGCAAAACGCTCGGGAGTGCTCACGCACGCCCCTTAAAGCACGAAAAGCCCGAAGGAGTGCCGAGGTGGCACGAACTCCTATAAAATTAATTCTTAGAGTTCCTAACATCATTATTAACCATCCTAAAGAGAACCCACAAAGTGGTTTCTCAAAATTCAACAAAAACCTCAGGAGGATTTCTTAACGCTCCTTTTTGCCCGGGAGTGTCTCGATAGCCCGGAAACTATGACATGGGTTGATGTAACCCCATATAACTCAATTTAACATCTTAATATATCATTATTTACTATAATAAATGTTTATAAACACTTGGAACTCAAGAAGACAACTTATTTCCCAAAATTTCCTTAGAGCACAAAACAACCTTCGGGTGTCACTAAAACGCGTTTTACGCAATTACCTTGTAGTTTTTGACATGCCACGAATTATGAATCTTAAATAGGGTTACCCTCTAAATCAACTAAAGGCAGTGTCAAACAAGGGCTCTATAGGGGCCGATTTTCTACCCAAAAACTAGTATAAAATTTGCATTTAAAACTTGAAAAAGGCATAGAACATGGTGACTCACCTTCCCATGTGCTATAATACTTAATGGAAAAAGAATGTAGGTCTCATTTGACCTCCATGCTGTCGAAATTCTGCAAGGAAACAAGGCCATGTTAGCTAGACAAGAATCAAAATTATTAAAGCAAAAAGTAGATCTAGAATCTACTTTTTGATTTCTTAAATTCAAGTAACCATCCCTTGCTTGTCCTTGGCTCTTCATTGCCGATTGAGAGGCTCCAATACACCCTTGAATTCGTCCACCTACAAGAGAGGAAGAAGACAAGCATAAACATAGAAAAATCAAAGGAATAAAGCCTTACCTAATTTACCTTGTCATTTAGCTCACAATATTTTCTTCCACCTTGCCTTGTCTCATCACATGGACGAAAATGAGCATAGAACATGGGCATTTATTGAGCCAATAACCTATGGAATAAACTAATGAAAAGACTAGTCAATTGACATTAAAAATTAACAAAACAAAAACCAATCAAACTTGCCTTATGTTATACGGTTGCAATTCCCATCTCATTCCCTCCTTGCAACCGGTTGGTAAGTTCTCTCTTCTTCTTTCATATTCTTCCTTTGAAGCTCTTAAGTTCATTAATGGAGATTTAACTTCTATCTTCATCTTTAAGGTAATTTCCTAGCATTTCTTGTCAAGCCTTGAAGTAAAACTCTTCCTAGCACAACCATAGCATTTCGGCATCAACATATACTCCAAGGAGGTTGTCTAAATCAACATTAATCCAAGGAGCATCTCAAAGTTACCTTAAGGTATTTTTCATGCTTGAAAATCCTTAAAGCACATTTTTATGTGTAACCGAATTCTACTTCTTCTAAGGCTCTTTTCTTCTTCATTTTCATGAAGGAAAGTTTGTTCTTCATCCATCTTAGGTGTGCCGAATTTATAAGAAGAAAAGCTTAAGGTAAATCCTTGAAAAACTACTTACAAATCTACTTAAGATCTTTGTTAAAGATCTAACTCCTAAACTCCTTCACCTCTTGCATAAAACCGAAGTGGAGCATCAAAATTCCTTTGGAGAAAGCTTGGAGATTCAAGAAGAGTTCAAGCACTTAACCACCTTTATTAAGAAGTAAGTTTACTAAGCTAATCTTTATGTTTTAAGCTTGGTTAAGCTTCTAAAAATTATACAAAAATTATGTACATCTCCTAGGGTATCTAAAACCGAAACTATATGGTATAATATACCAAAAATATAATCTATAACATATATGGAAAATATTTACCTTAAGACACATTTTTGTGTCACAAAATTATCTATGTTAAGTACAAATTCAAGCCGATTTGTCAAGGGTAAAAATGTTCTATTTTGAGCTAGGAATCAATATAAGACATTACAATAATTTTTACATGAGTTATATAACTCATATGAATTTATGTATAGTTATTTTGACATATAAATCTACTTTTATATACTATATAGTAACCTATTAATTATGGCCGAATGTTCTAGGTGAAAAATAGGTTTTAATGAGCTACTTATGTATATAAACTTATATTATAAAGTTTGGAGAGTTAAAATATTTTATTAGTGCTTAAATGGCTAATTAATTAAGTTATGTGGCTAAAATGTAATTTTTACAGATTGGTGTATATATTATGAAAACCGAGAGTTAAGGGTGTCCTTGGGATAAATATGATATATAAGGTTAGGAATTAAGTTTATGAATTTTAGATAATTTAAAGAAGTGTTAAAATAACAATTTATAAGTTTTGGGCTATTATGTAATTTATAAAACTTATTATGAAAGTTTGGAGTTGAATATGGGAATTCATAATTAAGAGAATTATGAAGTTCACTTTCGAAATTTTGAGGAATTAAATATTTAAACTATAGTTTATAAGTTATTAAGTAACTATTATAAAGTTTTGGGGTAAAATGTAATTAATGGAAAGTATGACAAAGCCGAATTACCTTGGGTTAGATTTGTAATTTAAGATTTATATATATATATATATATATGGCAATTAAGGAGAATTAAAATTAAAACTATAGTTTATAAGACATTATGTAAAGGTTATAAGGTTTTGTGGTAAATTGTAATTATAGAAAAGATATATATATATAGGCCGAAAGTTTGAGGGGCTAAGTTGTAATTTTTGAAAGTTATAATATTCAAAACTATATACCAAATATTAGTGGTGGTTTTGTAATATAATTAAATAGGAATTAAAACTATATAATATAATGAGATTAGAATTTAATGTAAAGTTTATAAATTAATGTGGTTGTTTTGTAAATAACCAAAATATAAGGGTAAGAATTTAGATTTAAAAGAATATAGGTCCTATATGGATATTTGGAGGAATTAGAAGAAAGAATTTGATTAAAGGAGTTATGGAATTAAAACTATGGCTTACATAGTTATAAGGAATTAAAGGTAACCAATAAATATTATTTATGGTTAAAAAGGGGAATAATAAAAACTATAAGAATATTATGTCCATGTATGGCATATAAATATAGTTGAGAAATTACAAAGTTATTATGTCATCTAGACAATTAAAAACATGTGATAGTACATGGATAAATATATACACATATATATATTTAAGGATTATAATTAAATCAAAAGGAATAACAAATAAGTTATACATTAAATCTTAAGGTAATTAAAAGGAATCACCACACCTTGTAAGTGGTTAATTAAGACTATATGATTTGGGAAAAATATAAGAACACCTTAATTGTTAGTAAGGTTAAAAAGTTAAAGAAACTATCTAAGTAAAAAGAAATAAACCTCACATGAAATAACAACTAAGAATTGTTGAATAATCCAATAAAATTATTACAAGGGTAACATAAATTAACCCTCTCAGTTAATCCTATAGGATAACTTGACCAGACGTTGACCAGGATATATCAACTGCAATCTACGGTGAACGGTATGGGATTCTTGCAACCTGTTTGCTACCGGTTACACCGGCTTGTGTGCTATCTGTTGTTTGAAATAACGACCAAGATAATTAATGTAAAATGTTGTATTACTCTTGTGCACTGTTGTATTATTTTATATGTGTGAATGATGCTAACTACGACGTGTATGTCCCACGCATACAACACTACAATACCAGTGGATTAAATACCTACGCTTTATTATACCGAGAACTTGTACTCAAGTCTCTCACTAACTTCACTTTATAACAAACGTCGTTATCCTAAACGTGATAACTGACAATACACATTGTGTTCTTGATTAACGTCCTTGTATGACACCTAACAATTCTATACTACGAGAACGAGGAGCCCAGTTGGATCTGGCCATGCATGCTACAGGAGTTGTACCTGCCTCAGGTCGTCTCCTATTCAATTTACGTCGCGACGGGAGTTTTGGGTGCACTGTGTCACTCACCGGCGGCGTACCGGAACAGTTCAAGTGGGAGGAAGACTTTATTCATCTCGAGGGTTTGATTCCCACCTCTTTTAAGTGCAGGAGTTAACTACATTATCTTCTGAGGGACTAATTACCCACCTTTCCTTTTTAACAAGGTCACTATACCTCCACTATATTGACATACTCTTATACACTTGTCAGTCCCACTGTGTGGACTCGACTACTATCAAATGATTACAGTTCATCTAACTTGACCTTCTGAAGTCTTGTTCTATGTGACATTGTTGTCCTCGTATGGATACTTGTAACTATCATGTTATGCTTGTTTACAGCTTTATAAAAATGAACTGCATGTATTTGACAAAGTAGTTGGTGTGGCCCAGTAGCCGATGGGCTGCACGTTTCCATACCAGCATTGTTTGCTGAGCCCCTTTGGGGGCACCCCCATTTTTCAAGTACCTGAAGTTGAAGAGTTTACCACACCAAGTGTAGGTGGGGTAGATCAAGCTACGGGAGCTTTATCACTAGTTATTTGTTTTACCTAATTATTGTATCTTTGAGTTTGATTCCTAGTATCTCGGGTTGTATTCGTATTCAGACCGTGACTTTTGGAGATTTGTATTTGGAGTTAGCCTTGTTGGTCACAAGGGTGGCCAACGACATTGTAATACCGCCCGGTTATTGTATTTTATTCCGCTACAATTTATGTTTTATTGGGAGTGATCGTCGTACAAGTTACTGGATTTCGGGTTGGGGTGTTACAAAAAGACCAGAGTCCTTTGTGAAGCACCTCCCCCATCCAACCAATTATTTCGAATTCGAAAAGAAAGATATGTTTACCCACTAGTCTAACTTTGAGGTATCCCTTGAGCTACCAGATCTTGGTGAGGGTGCTTTCCATGGCCCAAATATCGACCCCACGGTTACTGATGAGCTTTCCTAAAAGGTAACGTTCAAAGGCAGTGGTTTGGTCGTGCTCTATAAGTCCATCGATCAAGAGTGTGATCGCTTCATTCTTTGTAAGTGAGAGTTCTTCACATTGAGATGAGAGATCGTCGACTGACTTTTGCAGTGTGGAGGCCATGACTAATCGGAGGAGAGGGAGGTCAGTCTCGAAGAAGCTAAGACAGAGGGGGGACGAGAGCTTAGCAGGAAAGGAACAATTTTCTGAAGTGCAGCATGGGAGAGATCCGAAAAAGAAGGGATAAAGTGTGTTTGGTAGGCGCTGGTTGGAGATCACCTAGGGAAGAGAGTGTGATCGGATGGAAGCAGGGGAGATTAGGGGAGACGAAGGTGGAGACTATGGCGGAGACACGGGCGTGATGAAGGCGGGGACGAGGGATGAAGAAAAACGGGTGTGATTAACCTAGAGCTGATCAAACCCAACCCGGCCCGGTCCGGAAAAAAGCCCAAAAAATCGGGTTTGAAAAAAAATCGAGCGGGCTTAGACAAAAAAACTAGGCCCGAATTAAAAACCAGGCCGGGATCCGGCAAAATTTTAGGCCCGAAATAAAGCCCAACCCGACCCGAATTTAAATATATACTACTATTTGAAAATATACATATAATATAATATATATTAAATGTAATTTTTATATATATATAAGTTTTTACTTAGAATTTAGTAATTATTAATATTTTATGCTGAATTTTCTTATTTATTTAAACTCTTATATAGAACTTGATTATTTAATCAAAATTTATTTATTATTTATAAAAAAAAATGAAAAAACTGGGCCGGTCGGGCCAGGTAGCGGCAGAGCTAGGAAAAAACCGGGCCTAGCCCGAAAATAAAAAACCAGGTATAAACATTAGAAACAAGCCCGACGGGCCTAAATTCTTTTCAGGCCCGGCCCACCCACCCATTTGATCAGCTCTAGATTAACCCCATTCCTTCATGCAGGAGTATATGTTGAAGCTCATAAATACCTCATAGCTGGCAGGGTTGAATACAGTCGCAGCGCTGAAAACAAAGAGTTGGCGGCTGGACAGGAAAGAGAAAAAAACACTATTTGAGGAGAGTATTTTTTTCTTGAATGCTAGTTGTGTTTAAATATATAAAAAATAAAACTGTTTGTGTGACGGACCAGAATTTTCCGTGGTTGACGGATAATGCTCATCTTCTCTAACTTTCATTGCGCCCCTTTCTTTCATAAGAACGAAAAAAAACTCTCGCTGCACCCATATATACTTCCTCGTCTCTTTTCTTCTATTTTTAGTGGTGCCCACATCTATATCATTTTCTTAATTTTGTCCAGATTCATCTCTAAAACGACAAATAATTTGAATAGGAGGGAGTATTTTTTAGTCCATTAATAGTATTGTTATATAAATATATTAAAAAATGAAGTATGTATAATTCAAACTTTAGGTTCCTAAATTGAACTTAGTAAATTTTTTAAAAAATTATTTAGTATGCAAAACACTAAATTTAATAATTATATTCTTTCAAAAATTTGTATAACTACCACAAAATTTCTTTAAAAAATTTCTTTTGAAAGTCTTCGCTTGAATTAAAACCACATTTACAATTATTTAGTGGCTTTGCAAAAGAATAAATTTTACAAAAAGTTCTAATAAGTATAAAAACTAAAAAATAAGTAAAAGAGTTAAATCCCAGTATAATTTAAGTAAAATACAATTAGCTAAACGACATAACTTGCCTACATCCTTATACTTCCCCACATAAAGTATAGAACGAGCTAAAATGTTGAAAGCTTATATTAGGGTTTGTAGTGTCGAGTCGGTGATGACAATATAAAATAGATAGGTTAAAAAAAGATTACCCTACACCACACACCCTTTAAACCACCATAGGAAAGAGTGTTAAATAATGATGGTAACGATTATAGAAGGCTTTGTACATGTTTCTAATAATCAGTGGAAATGTTTATAAATCATCGTCGATACGTAAAAGGCAAGGCTAATAAATACGTAAAATCGACCCCGACAACTTAGTTTATCATTACCAAACGTTTATAGCCTTTAGGTTTATCAATTATTCAAGCTCTATAAACTGATAAATGGTAAGAAAATATTTTTATACACAATGATTTGATAAAAACGACCAAATGTAAAGATATATAACAATTAGTGTCATCTTTTTTAAAATAGAGATGGAAACGATTATCGGAGGTTGTGTACATGTTTCTAATCATCAGTGGAAATGTTTGTAAATTATCGTGGATACATAAAAACCCAGATTAATGAATACGTAAAACTGACTCCAACAACTCAATTTATTGTTTCCAAACATTTATGACCTTCACGTTTATCAATCAGTGAAACTCTATAAACTGATAAATGGAATGAAAACATTCTTATACACAATAATTCGATAAGAACAACCAAAGAAAAAGATATATACTCCCTCTTTTAATTAATATCCGTCGTTTTAGGTTGTGATTATTGTTCAAAAATATGTGTCATTATAGCTTTTTGACACACTTTTTTTCACTTTTAACCCTACTATTCAACACAAAAGTAATTATTATCTTGATGGAAAAGTAAAAATTAAGGGTACATGCATCATCATTATGTTTAAAATAGTGATGTAAACGATTATAGAAGGATGTGTACATGATTCTATCATCAGTGTAAACATTTCTAAATTATCATGGATATGTAAAAATCAAGATTAATGAATACGTAAAATTGACCACAATAACTCGGTTTATCATTTCTAGACGTTTATAGCCTTTAGGTTTATCAATCAATCAAGCTCTGTAAACTTATAAATGCTAAGGGTGTATTCTTATGCGTAATGATTTGATGAGAACGGCCAGGGTAAAAGATATGCTACAGTTAATCTCATCTTTTTAAAATAGTGATGGAAACAATTATAGAAGGTTGTGTACAATCATGGATACATAAAAACCAAGATTAATAAATACATAAAATTGACTTCAACTCGTTTTTAAACGATTATAGTCTTTATGTTTACCAATCAGTCAATCTTTGTAAACTGATAAATGCTATGAAAATATTCTTATACTCAATGATTTGAAGAAAACGTCTAAGGGAAAAGAAATATATATAAGTTAGTGTCATCTTTTTTATAATAGTGATGGTAAGGATTACAAAAGGCAGTGTAAATGTTTCTAATCATTAGTGGAAACGTTTATAAATTATCGTGAAACCCTTGACTTCAAACCCTATAACCTGCCAAGAAATTGTAACATTATAAGGGTACAAAAATGAACCATAAAAGATACCCCAAACCCCAAATATACCCTAGGAATGTTAAATCGTCGAATGTTTATTTTAAGGAGTTTATGGTCTAACAACCCTAAACCATAAAACCTAAAAATCTATCAAGGAATTGAATCATTATAAGGTTATAAAAATAAATCATAAAATATACCATAAACTCCAGACATACCCTAAGAATGCTAAATCATCGAAGGTTGAGCAATACTATGACTTGTTGGACCTTTGATTTCTAAAGTTGTAGGGATATTTTATAACTTATAAATTACTCAGAACCCCCTTTATGAATGAGCATAATACAGTTAACCCCTTGTGTTTATCATAATTATTGGTAACCACCTTGAGGTTACGGTATCTCTGACTATGTGCCCCTGAACTATAATTTTGTTATCAAAACGATAACTACATGTTGACTCATCAGCTTAATCACATTATTAATGCAAACCAGGACAACAAAACTGATTAATCAACATCGTTTAACTCTCCCTCATCCCAATTCAGATGCATTTTTGAGGTAAGGTTGACGTTTTTCGGACAATAAGAGTGCTGATTAAGTAGTGTTCTTTGTCCAGCATGTAATTAATAATGTGAATAAGTTGATGGGTCAACACATGGTTAGCGTTTTGATAATAGAGTTGTAGTTCGGGGCCTCATAGTCAAAGATACTATAACCTCAAGGTGGTTACCAATAATTATGATAATCACAAGGGGGTTAACTATATTATTCTCAATCCTCAAGGGGGTTATGAGTAATTTACTCTAAAATATATTTATAGATTAAGTTCATTTTTAGAATTTATCATGGTTTATTAGTAGAACTTCTGTTTTGTTTTACTCTACTTATTCTTACAATTGCACTCATATAGTACCATGAGAGCCCCCAACGTTAAACACCAATGTCAAAATTGAGAGCTATCATGAAGGACTTAAATTATTTTGTCAAGCTAAATCCCACCATTGTGTGCCAAGAGTATGAAGGAGACCATGAGAGTTCTCATTGTCCTGAGACCACAGAAGAGAGTGACTCCGTCAGTTTGATGGATATGATGACAGAGTATATCTTAGTGACCCATGCAAGTACTGCCAGAATCATCCACAACATGAACCTACAAGATCAACTAGATCAAAATAGGCATGAACTTGAGAGTGAAGCGGTTCATAAGGAAGAGCAACCTACTGAGGAATTGAGCCACTCTCCCTCTCCTCCTATGTTTGAGCCTAAGAGTACATCACCACCAAACAACCACCAACTTGATTATGAAGACAACTCGTCAGAAGAGAGTTTCTACTTCGACCTCATGGAGTTTCCTCCCTCTAAAGTCAACCACCAATTTGTCTTCCCCTCCATTGTTAATCAATACATGGAGGTTGATCACATCCTCAACTTTGAGAAGAATGAGATACCACCTCCCTCCAAGTCATCTGAGGAGATTGCCACCATCTACTTTAAGGAGTCATCTCCTTATGAAGTTGATGTCCATCAAGGCTCTTCCTATGAGCCTCACCCTAAAGACGAGGACTACTACATCCTCGAAACTGAGGAGGAGGAGCCACCCAACTTTGATCTTCGTCTAGAGGATCAAAGCCTTCCCCACCTGTGCAACAATGATGTAAGGTGGAAGCATAAAGTTCACCCATTAAGTGCGGAGGCCACCTTCCCATTTGATCCGGGACTAGAGTTTGAAGACAAAGTCCGCCCCAAAGTTCTCCCTGCACCGCTAAATGAAGATAAGGATGTCTTCATCCTTAAATTTGAAGATGAGTCTCCATCACTAGATGATTCGCACCAAGGATCATCAACCACAATATTTGGGCCGTTCTTCAAAGAAAAACGATGTCCGCCAACCCACCCGTTGAAACCAACTTCAATATTCATTTTCGATCATAGAGGACTTCAATGTGGTATGGTCTAGCCAAATACATCAAAGATGGGTAGTTTTCCAAGAGGCAACCGAATGAAATTTATTTCATTTCCTTTATTTTAATTTGTTAAGATCTCCCTTGATTTTATCTTTGCTAACGCTTAACCCAATTTGTAGTTTGGTTGCTTCTAGAGTCTTATGCAGGTGCAACTTAAAGTCCACACCCCAACCAATCTACGTTACTTTGAGGCTAAAGCTCAAGTGTGGGGGAGTTCCTTAAATGCAAGCAACAATAATCTCAGGGGAGTATTAGTTTCTTTTATTTTGTATCTCTCACTTCTCCTTCATTTTGTTTCTGCTAGAATTTGTTTCTAGGGATAACTTCTATGCTATAAGGCTTGTTTGTGTCCATTGTGTTTTCTCTTTTTGTCTGCTTCCCGAAAAGGTCTTCTGGAACCTTTCCTGGTTTTTTTGGTGAACAATGAGGACATTGTTCAGATTAAGTGTGAGGGAGTGACCTTTTCGGTGAAATTTTGTGCTTAAATGCTTAATCTCTCTGCTTATCTTGTGGTTGTCCAAAATAAAAATTTGGACCCTTGTTATGTGAGTTGTTCTAATTAAGAACAAAGACTATTATGAGTTGTGGGATAAATGCTCACATTTTTCTTTTTGATTGCTTTTGAGGAGCATTTTTCATGCGGTGTGGCCCAGTGATCTTAAATGGTTGGATTTTATTGCTTAGGGATATCTTCTATTTTCTTTCTCAGGGATTGCTGAGGAGTGTTTCATTGTGAAAATCTCTAAGGATCTTGTGAGACACCATTGATAACCAACAATGAGAGTTGAGTGTTCTTAGATGTAAAGGCTACATGTCCAATTTTTGTCTCCTCATCTCTTATGCAAAAGTGAAACAAATGCATAAATCTTTTTTTCCTTTTGTTTTATTCTAATGCTCATTCTTAAGAGAAGTTGACCATGGTAAAAGTTCTCCAAGTCACCTAATCTTCAAAAACTTGTTGGACAAAATAATGATTAAACAATCTTGCTAACTAATGGGCAGTGTACCCAGTCGAAGCAGTACAACAAGTGTCATCCACAAAGACTTTGAAACTATCTAATTAATAATAAGCTTAGTAAATGTGTAATAATACAAATAAAAGTGCATAAACATAAATTGGGGGGTTTTTGTTGTTTGGATTGATAAACAGAGAAATAAAGGAAAGCAATAAAACTAAACTAACCAAACTAGGATATATGTAGCTAGGGATGGATATTTGCACCCACAACCCCCTTACTATCAATAGTCGATTCTTGAACTTACTGCTAAACAACGAGAATTTAACTAATAGCTAGATTTGGGTTTATTAATCCTAACCAATTTAGTAGGAACCAAATGCTAGTTCAAATATCCAATTTAATCGGAAGCATTAAGCTTAAATCCACCCTAAGTTGCAATGCAAACCTCATCTCAAAAACCTTTAAAAATTGACTAATATTGATTTAGCCCCCAAGGAATAGATTTCTACTTCTGGAAACCCATCCATAGAAATCCACACTAATGCTAAACTAATCGGCGATATCACAGCAACCGATTTTAACAAAATGCTAATTAATTAGAGCAAAACCCTAAGCAAATCCCTAAATTAACAAAGACAAGCTTAAAGGCCATAATCACTCGATAATCATCGTTAATTAAGAGTAAGAACTAAAATAAAGTATAAACATAAGTTCAAGGTTCAACAATGGAGTAGTAGGGATTTTAGGGCAAAATCCCCATCCCAAAGGACCCAAACTACAAGGAGGTTAAGCCTTCATTAGAGCACAAATAAGATAGAGAGGAGAAGAATTATCCATGAGAGATGTTAGAGAAGAGCTTCAATGGTGAGGAGGATTCTCCTCTTCTTCCTTTCTTTTCTTCATTATGGGCCGTGGCTCTTTATCCCCTCTTCATTTTGCCTTATATTCCTGTAAATGTACTGTTTCTAAAGCCTTGTCTGGACTTGTATCCGGACTTGTATATCCGGACATAAGTCGAATGTTTGCACCGCTGCTCTCGGCTTACGTTCGGACATGCAAGATCGGACGTATGTCCGCATCCAACTTGTACAGTCCCCAGATTCTTCATTATAGTTTCGATTTGAGATCCGTTTGCGCCTACACGTTGCTCTTTTCCTCTACTTTGATCCTAGCTTGTTTTTTTTCATGTTTAAGCAATAAATATGTAAGATAACCAACAAAACACAAACTAGAGGAAAACTAACTAAAGTTGAGAAATGAGCATGAAAAGTGTTGATAAAACATACTAAATACACCCCTAAATAATGCCCATTTGGACACTCATCACACCCCCACATTTACCATTTTGCTTGTCCTCAAGAAAAACCAAGCACCCACGCAAGTAAGGAGTGCTCACGACTAACAAATACTAACATGAATTGTAGGATAAGAGAAGAAGTAAAAAGTTAAAACCTTTAGGGAGTATGAACCATATCTTAGTGGTGGCATGGGTGTGCTCAGGGAAAATAAAATTTAGAGTTTCGGGGTATGATCAGGAGTGATTCAAAGTTCTAAAGATTAGGTGACTTCGAGAACTTTTACCACGACCAACTTCTCTCAAGAATGGGCATTGAGAAGAAAACAAAAGGAAAAATAGATTTATGCAGTTGTTTCACTTTTGTATAAGAGATAAAGAGACAAAAATTGGGCATGTAGCCTTTGCATTTAAGAACACTCAACTGTCATTGTTGGTTACCAATGGTGTCTCACAAGTTCCTTAGAGATTTTCACTATGAAACACTCCTTAGCAATCCCTAAGAGAGATGACAGAAGTAACCCTTAAGCAATAAAATCCAACCATTTCATATCACTTTGCCACACCGCATGAAAAAGGCTCATCAAAAGCAATCATAAAGAAAATTTTGAGCATTTATCTCACAGTTCATAACAGTATTTGTTCTTAATGGGAACAACTTACATCACACGGGTCCAAGTTTTTGAGTTTG
The DNA here is from genome assembly GCA_023374045.1 of Limonium bicolor. Classification (NCBI taxonomy): domain Eukaryota; kingdom Viridiplantae; phylum Streptophyta; class Magnoliopsida; order Caryophyllales; family Plumbaginaceae; genus Limonium; species Limonium bicolor. The sequence goes on from CM041778.1 coordinate 102,496,396, forward strand.
GACAACCGCAATATAAGCAGAGAGATTTAGCATTTAAACACAAAATTTCACCGAAAAGGTCAGGGGGTAAACACTTATCACTCGCTACCCGACTCACCCTTATCCAAAGCTCTCTATTTGGTAATATTGGATTCTGGGCATCTTATGTTTCCATGCCTAAAAATGTCATTCAAGTCATTATTAAGAAGCTCCACTCATTCCTTTGGGCTGGCGATGCTGTCAACAACCCCACCCCTCCCGTATCGTGGAGTTCCATCGGCTTTAAGAAAACCCAAGGTGGACTTGGGCTTAAAGATATTCAGAAATGGAACATGTGTGCTTTCTCATCAAATTCATAATAGCCATCACTAACAATTTCCGAAAGACTTTGAATCCATAGTACCTTCCTTGCTAACTCAAACATTTGGACGGTCTCTCCTAAGGGTGATGACCCCTGGACCTGGAAATTTGTTCTTCATGCCCGAGATTGGTGGATCAAGTAATGTGGCTCTATCCCAGATGCTACATCCCTCATCCTCTTCTATCCTTCCCGGCCCAGGGTCTACTCTATTTGCCTAGACGTCTCTGGTGCAAAACATCCATTCATGTGGTTTAATATCTGTTGAAAGTCATGGGCTGTCCCTAAAGCCAATTTCATTTTTTGGGTTTCGCTTAATTGGAGGCTTAAAACTTGTGATAAATTACAATCCTGGGGTATTAGCCTAGCTAACAGATGCTGGCTCTCTAAGCGAACTCCAAAGACAAATATCCACCTTTTCTTTTTTTTGCAGGGTTTCACGCAGGATCTGGTGGACTGTCTGTGACTTGCTGCAGATCCTGACTAATAGATCAAGTCTTCGTAGCTGCTCCTTTTGGCTCTCCAACTACTGTAAAAAGACAAGACCTAAAGACTTTGTGAGAAGGGCAGCCTTGGCCAGCACTGTTTATTACATCTGGACTTAAAAATGCAAGAGAGTAATGATGAACCAGTCCAGAGATCCCCACCTCATCATATCAGATGTTAAAGGAGCAATCAAAGCAACTATTTGGATGAAGTCTTTTGCTAATCGAGACTCTGACTGGCTGGATGGGGTTCTATCTTCCTAACACTGGGGCATTCTTTTTTGATTTTTATTACATAGTCTATCTTCTCCTCCTCTTTCATCTCTCTTGCCTTTTGGAAAACATGTATCAGGTTGGCTTATTACCACCTTTTTATATTTTGGTGCCCCTATGTATCAGCATGCCATCTTTATTGAGTAAAGATAAGGATATTTTTATATCTTTTAATTGATGTGCATTTTTTTCCCCTTGCTGAACTTTATATCCAGTTATCTACATGCCATCAGTTTGGGGTAACTATCCTTCACTTCGGTCTTCTCAACAATTCCAACCGGATCACATGTTGCTTCAATAATAGAAGATTCATTGCAAACAAGCTATAAGCCCGATTCTTATGGGTATATCCAGTTATCTACATATCATCAGTTTGGGGAAACTATCCTTCACTTCGGTCTTCTCAACAATTCCAACCGGATCACATGTTGCTTCAATAATAGAAGATCCATTGCAAACAAGCTATATGCCCCATTCTTAAGCAAACCTGATAGCTGATGTCGGTTATCAGCTGAAGTTAAAAAAATAGAGAAAAAAATATATAAAATAAAAAAATTAATATGACAATTGAAGTAATTTAAAAAGAAAAATAAGCTGCTCATTTTACTTCTTTGATTGGCTTCTTATATCCTTGAGTAACTTTGTGGATTTATGTATTTTCAACATTCTGTACTTCCTTGGTACTCCTCTAAGTCCTCTTCGTCTTGTCTTTTTTTTTATTTGATTTTAATCTTTTTTATACCATTCAATCAAACAAGAAAAATAATTGTACAGTTTATACAAAAATTATTATACGTATTTTTTTAAAAAATAAACAATTAAATGCATGGTAAATTTCTCTCTATATGTATGTTTACCTCTTATTAAAAAAATATGGATAATCGCATTGTCCCTGACGAGTCAAAGTATTGTGTTTGGACAATCGATATGCTGAGTAAAAAGAAAAGAGACCAGATCAATTCAATAAATTTGAGCATTGGCTATTAGCTAATCATTTCACCTCCACATATTTCTCCTCTCTTTTTGACCTTCTAAATGTTTTTTGATCAGAAAAAAAAAACATTTAGATTGTTTAAAGTTTAAACGACCATGACCCATATGGGTATATAATACTGAGAATGGGACGAAGAATATGCCAGCAATAAGCCGTCTAGCAAAAGGAGAACTCATCTTCTTTACGCCGGCAAGCTAACGGCTGGGTTGCCCATCCACAGGAAGGCGGAAAGGAAAGTTATACAGACTATAAACAAATCCATGAATAGGGTAAGAAAAAGAGTAATTTACTTCATTTCAAACCAATATAGAAAGGAACACCTCGAGAAACAAAAAGACAACAACATATCCTCCCTGAAGCACATTAAAACATAAATTGATGAAAAATAGTACTACTTTCATCCTATTTTGATTTGTTGTTTGTTTTTTGACATGTTTTTTCATTTCAATATTTAATACATTAGATAAATTAATTTTATGAAATTAAGTTTATCACATAAGGAATCAATTATAAAACTTAGATTTATGGAATTATATTATCTTATACTCCCTCCTATTCAAAATATATGACATTTTAGAGATGTATCTAGATTTAAATCTGTCCAGATTTATCTCTAAAATGATATTTATTTTGAACAAGACCGAGTATGTTAAATATTGAGTTCAAACGACATGCTCAAATAGTAAACAAGACAGTCAAGGAGACGGAGTAACTGCTGATTGATAATGGTGGATTTCAAGTAAAACTAAGAAGGGAGAAGAGAAAAAATACTTCCAGCTACTACCTCAGAGGCCTCAACCACTACTTCGGCTCAAATTGGACTAAAGGTCATCAAGAAACAAAATACAACATACATACCCAATCTGGTTAATATGATAAAGCAGAGACAAAATCACATAATCCAAGCATTTGAATTACAATTAACAAATAGGGTTGTGTCGCTGCCTTGTCGATCACTATGCTTCTATAGATAATGATACAGATTGTTGTTTTTTCACCTTTCCCAATTGATGATAGACAATATTCTTCTAACTAACTATAAATGGAGGCTAATTTCAGTGCTCGCTATATATATGCCGAGTACATTATTCATACTTGCATCTCCTCAGTTCAGAATGCACATGTCGACAGACTACCATATTATAATAGGCCACTGCACAAATGTAGTCATTAGAGTAAGCTAAGATATATATGGCACTGGACTAATCTAGAGTTTAAATTGCTATTCATGGGGGAAATTAGCTAGCTACGCACATAATTAGGGCCTTGGGTGGGTAGTTAAATGCATACCAGGCATGTATGCACTGTAGGGAGGAGGAGCTGAAGCATAAAAAGAAAACTGATGAGAAGGGCAAACCAGGTTTGCACTGCCGGAGGAACCAGCAACAACACCAGTACTACCAGCAGCAGCAACTCCCATGGAGTTAGTAGACAGCTGAAGATGAGGACAACTGTAACATTGATGATGCTGATGATATGGTTCATTTGAAGATGTTTGATAGTCACCACCGCCTGCAGATCCTTCCAAAGGGCCTTGGTCATAGAGTATTCCCTTGAAGACATGGCCTTCTATGATGACTGAGGTCTGATATGCAACTTGATCGACAGCAGCCACCACATTATCCTCGGGTCTACTACTGCTGACTCTAACACATCTGAAGCTCGCCAAGGAGTTCACTTCTGCGGGGAAACTGTGAACTCCTTCCAGCACTCCTAATAAATTTAAATGCCCAAATCACTGAATTAATTCCATTTGATTCTTCATCCAAACGGATCTGTAACCACTTATGACTATCATCATTTATAACCCACTGATATCAAAGCCAAGAAAAACAAGAGGAAACTCCTGATTGTCTTGAAAATAAGGGAAACAATGAGGAGCTACTGAGTTATCAAATCTCCGAGGTTTTACAAAGGGAAAATCATGCACACCGAATCTCAACTTCCATATTATTTTATTGAATAGTGAAAACAGAACTTATAGTTTTTCATTTTTTCTGTACTTCAAGTTTTCTACTCATCAAGATGACACAGAAAAATAAACTACTCAGAGACGACCATAGTTGTAAGCAGAGAGAGCCAGCCGGCAGAAAGAAAGAAATAAAAAAAGAAACATCAGCTGTAGTTGGTTAGCCTAGCTAGGGTTTGTAAATTGTACCGTACATATCTACCTGAGGAAGAAGACGAGTAGTAGTTGTGGGGAGTAGTTATCCAGTGCGGAGAGATATATGGACAGAAGCGGCCAGGAATCGAGAGGGAGAGCCGCTCATGAAGGATCTGACGGCGGCGAGCGATGGGAACCCATGTGCTTTTGACATGGGTAGGGCAGTCGAAACCACGGTTTTTGCAGCAGGTTCTGCATCTCATGAAACCACAGTCTCTCTTGGCTTTATTGCCGCAGTCAAGACAACTCCCGCCTCCTCTTCCACTGTCGTCTCCTCCTCCGGCTTCATCCCTTGTTGTTGACGTGGTTTTTTCTGAAGATGATCTCGCCGTTGACGACATCTTATAATAGAAATGTATCAGAAGCCCTAAAATAATAATGTTACCTTGAGATTTATGAAACCCTCTCCGTCTAATTTTTTTTTCTTCCTTCTTTTTCTGGGAACTACTGGTTTTTCCTTTCTCTTGTCTTGTACTCTATCCAATCACGTTTAGTGCAAACAGATCTTTCTTTTTATGGGAGTGGGAGCTACTTTTTGAGGGACAGTGAGCCAAAAGTGTAGTAAATTTTAGTCAGTGCAACTTCGCCAAAGAAATCAAGAAATAGGGAAAAACAAAAGGGAAGAACTAGTTAGATGGGAGAGAAGTAAAGAGAACAGAAAATCTGGGTTGGATTTTGAGGAAATCTCGTGATTCTGTTCATACTAGATTCGGCGGGGAAGATCCTTGAATTTAAGGACAGCAATATGCAAATTCTCACTGCATATGTCTTAGGGGAATGACGGAGAGGTTTATCTGTTCATGACTATTCATTTCCGTGGAAAGGAGGACGAAAGGATCATACTCAAAGTTATCATGAATACTTAGGTGCATCTCATCATTACAAGGAGAGTATGTGGTTGAATCATTCCATTATCTTCTTTCTTTCTGGTATCATGATGAAAGGAAGAACATGATGATCCATATAACCACTGTAACTCCCTTGTTCTTTTGCTGTAAGATAATAAATGGGTAAAAACCCTTCCTGTGTACTACGTACTTTTACTCCTCCATCTCTCTCTTTCTCTCTCTCCCTCTTTCAATCAATTCTGAGTTAACAGTACTAGTATTCGTGGTAGCAGGAGAAACAAGAGGAGAGAAGAGAAGAGAAAAGGCAAGGCTGAGGGTTGCCTTTTAGCTCGTACGGTCTACTACTTCGATGTTTTTGGAGATGATGTTGCTTTCCATTTTCCTGCGTTGCTATTCTTCATTAAATAGCTTTTTCCTTCTTATAGCCCGGAAAATCTGGCTCCTTCTTCTCTGTCTCTCTATTGCATATTAGTGGCTGGAACCGTGACTGTGGGAGTGTCACTGTAGTCTATAATGAACTTAACCAGAATCAAGTATAGGTGCTTCGCTAGCATACCATATATACCTTCCTGTATGTGTTTGCTTAAGCTACGTATAGTTTAACCAATCAGGAGGAAGCAAATGAACTTTGGTGGGCACCCTCAAGCAGTAAACCGTCTGAACATTGACCTACGAGCTAGCTATACATTTCATCCTTCAACTTTTCTTTCCATTTTCTCCCTTGCTTTATGAAAATCAAAGTTAATGGGCATAGATAAAATCATAAAAGTTTTTATCAAAATTTTCTAAAAATAATTTTTTACACTATAAATTATAGGAAATTTTCACCAAATACCACTGAGTTTGTGTTTAATTCACGATATACCACTGTGTTTTTAAAATTACACAGGATAACACTAAGTTTTTACTTATTTCACCAGATAACACTCTGTCCCATATTTTGTTAAATGTTCCATTAATATCCCTAGAAAAAAGATTAAAGTACCCATATAAATAGTGAAATAAAAGTGATGTCTTATAAAATTTATCAATATGACAAATTACTTTCAAGTTGTTAATTAATGACAGAGGTAGTTTAGTCATTTTTCTGAAATATTGACGGAACATTTAACAAAATATGAGACAGAGTGTTATCTGATGAAATCAGCAAAAACTTAGTGTTATCCTGTGTAATTTTAAAAACGCAGTGGTATATCGTGAATTAAGCAAAAACTCAGTGGTATTTGGTGAAATTTCCCTAAATTATATGTAATTTAATAAAGTTGGGCCTGCATTGTTCTGCACTCACCATTGTCTCTGCCCCAGTCCAATATTGATCGGTTCGGTCTTGACATAAATGTGACATATTTAATGGTATAAATGCAATTTAAAGGAGGTGGTCTCCACGTGAGTCATACGCTATTCTCAAATAATATATTATCACATATAAAACAGTCAAACCAAAATAACTGTAAAACAAACATACCAAACAAAGTCAAGGTTCTGTTTGGTTCTTGCGCTTCTAACCACTCAAGACGCGTGCATGTGATTCGATGAAAGATCTATGTGCTACGGAGAAAATGGACATGTCAAGGGCCAAAACTCCCCCTCTGTGACTGTTGCGTGAGCAACGTCTTCTCCAAAAAGATGAAAGGACGGCTTGGTCTCAACGGTTCAAGTGTGATCGTTGTTTCCTTTTCGTGTCTATTTAGGGGGCGTCCGGACTTTTGTCCAAAAAGCTAGGTTTCTTAGCTTTTTGGTAAATGTCCCTCTAGTTAACAAATGTTAACTTGACATGTGTACTATAGTTAGTTGTGTATCAATTAGGAGGCGTTCGGTCTCCGCATACAAACGCAGCATTAGCTGCGATTTTTTAAAGGTCACCATGGTTAACTTATCAAAATTTCACATGTGTAGTGAGTTTAGTTTTCATCCAATAAAAAATTGACAGATGTCTTCAACTTTTCAGACTAACTAGCTTAATGTCTGAATCGCTCCCAACGAACGCCCCCTTAAAAATTGACATGTGTCCATCACTTTTGAGTAAAAGTACATTACTCTTCAAAAATTCAGCTTAATGTTGCAAAAGAACGGCCCCTTAGACTTCTCTCGAAACTCCGAAAGATTATGGATCAGATGGGTCTAAGTATTTACTCTGACAAATAAATCTGCAACTATAAGAGGATGAGTCATAGATTTGGAAATCTATTCTTCATATTAGGGATTAGGGGATCCAAACTTGTTGAACTACTTTATGATGTCTTTTAGCCTTCATCAATCCTACTTGACCCCTCCCCTTAATTAACTATATGAATCCTCCTCGTTCACAATTGCTAGAGGCATACCATCAGAAAAGTTTCCTTGACCAATTGCGGAAATCAAGAAAAAAACAGCAGCAGTCGCAACAGGAGCTGAATACATAACAACAATCCAAGGTCGCATACCCAGACAAAGACAAAATTCTCACTCATGACCCATGTAACAAGCTACATGACCAGGGGCGGCTCGGTAATTCGTGGGGCCCTGTGCTAAATATTTCAATGGGTCTTATATAAATTAAATTTCAATATAAAATATTAATTTAGTTGTATGATAATACAATTATATTTAGTTTTTTAAAAAGATAAAATGTCAAAAAATGACAATCCATACAAACCTAACAGAAGTTTACTCATTATTGAATAATCACTTAAATACAAACAGTTTCACCAATAATTTTATTTATTTATTTCTCTTCTAAAAACTTAATATTGGTAAGTTCAACCAATTGGTTTTTATCTGTATCATTGAATATGTCAGAAACCTTTATATTCATTTGATTACATAAACTACAAGATAATTGACACTGTTTAAAAAAATAGGTCCCAAAAATTTAGGGCCCCCTTAAATTGGGGGCCCTGTTCCATGTCACCGGGTGGACATGCTTATAGCCGCCCCTAGCTACACCAAATAAGAATTGTAGAATAATTGGATCATAAGGACCTCCATTGTATAGCCATTCATCAACGGATGTAACTTCCCATATTGGATAGATGTAGTTTTTCTAAATAGAATCCTATCGATATTAGAATGAAGTATCGGATTTTAAAAGAACTATACTAAGAAAGCTCTCTTAGCACATCTCAGTAAAACGTGGGTCTACTAGTACAAAAAAGGTCTTTACGGGTCGTTTGGTTATTGTAATGTAAATTCCAAGAATTTAGTTCTTAGAATAGAATTCTTTGAATTAAACATTTCCTTGTTTGATTGTCAATATCAAAATTCTTAGAATTAGCTATGTTTTTGTTTGGTTGAAAATTATATTTTTGGAATCCACCTAGATTATTTAACACAATAACCATATTACCCTCATATTTTTTTGTTTAGTTACAAAATATAATAGAAAAAAACTAAGTTTATTAATCATAAATTATATGAATCATATAACAATCTTATATGCTAAGTTATTGTGTGCACACAAGTTGTAATGTTGTGAAAACAAATGAGAACTGTATAACAAAAAAAGTTGTTCATGTATATTTTTAATGTGGAAACTTTTATTTATTTATTAGATTATGATATTCTTAATATGCATTATAATATGATTTGTCAACAAAGAACGCATGCGTATTGTATAAAATTGAAAAAAAATATGAATTGAAGTAAATTAAGTAATTGAAAGAGAGAGAATTGTAGTTCCTATAAAAATGGTGTCAGGTATGTAAATAAATAGTCTAAATAGAACGCGGCTCTTACGGGAATAAATTTGGAATATCAATTCCTAACTATTTTAGAGGGAATCAAATTCTGAATGAGTGCCCTCTTTTTTGGAATTTGGATAATTCTCAGAATTGAAATTCCATTAACCAAATATTGGCACTTCTCAAATTCTAGGAATTTTTATTCTATCCCTCCGTACCAAACGACCAGTTAGAGGCATGTTTTTATGGCCTTTAGAGGCGGTTTACAACCGTCTCCTATGGTAGCACCGATATAGACTCAGGAGCCTTTAGTGAAGGTTTAGAACCGCCTTCAAAAGCAAGTTTTTAGAGGCGCTTTTGTCAAATAACCACCTCCAAAGGATACTATTTATATTTACAAAGGTACTTTATAGAGACAGTTTTATTAAACATCTGCCTCAACAAGACTATTCTTTGAGGTGGGTTGAATAAACAACTGCTTGTAAAGAAAATTTATTTACTGTGAGAGACCGGTTATTAAGGAGAAAGTTTACGGGGGTGCATAAGGAGATAATGCTACACTACTAGTTAGACTATAAAATTGTTACTCACTGATCTACATCTGAATTGCCACATCTTGATGTCCTTGGCAATTGCATGTTAACTATACCATCTCTTAGTTCTTCATTAACCTCTCTTTGTTCTTCTGGTGTAACTAAAGCTAACAAACTGATCTCCTCATTGTTTTTTCTCATGATAAGGTAAGCGTTGGCAGCCAGATAAACCAAAAATCCCTGAGAATCCTAATACACTGGCGACCACTTTCATGGGTGTCGTCAGGTGATGGTGGAGTAGAATGTGGACGAAGCTGCTTGCTATGAAATAGATGTTGTAACACCCCCAATTTCAAATCCTCTTATTAGCCCTAAGTCATTTATTAAGCAGCGGAAGTCATAAAACACTTGGTGTTACTGCCACACTCTTCCATGAGTGTTAAGGCTATTTGGGAAAACATTTGCTCATTTGGAATAAGGGAAAATTAACGACTTTAAATTCCCGCGAGAAATCGGCATGACCTTTGCTAATAATTACGCTCCTAACCACATCTTTCAAAACCTGTTTAGGCAATAAAAGCAAGGGAATCTAAGCTAGTATTCCAATCAACCAAAGCTTAAGGAGAGCTACATGCTCTGAATTAGAGGCCAGTTACAAACATCCAAAAAGGGAAGATCTAAAGGGGAATTAATACTTATACATTTTAAATCTAAAAGCAAATGAAATACTCTCATAATTTGATTCATGCCTTTGGGAACCATAGTAAATCCTTTCAAAAGCAAATGAAAGTATTCTCATTTAGGAGAGAGTTTGTTCTAAACTCTTAAAACCCGAGCTGCTCAAAATCCCCATAATCCCGCGCTCTTATAGTACTTAAAACCTGCAGCAAGGTTAAACATACAAACACCACACAAAGATAAACTGTCGGTATAGACCTAATAAACACTAAGCTACCCAGATGTAGTTCTATTATTCTTTTAATAATATAGGACTGAAGAACTACATCTGTCATTACTCCATGTAATGTATTTCCACTTGAGGGTTCTTTATAGGACACTATCTTTCATTATTACCTCACTGCCACAAGCATCAGTTAATCATAAAGACTTCAATGTCAATCCACATATATAAAGTATATCTCATACCATTACAAAGATTCTCCAAGAGTATCATATGTGTTCATATACCAAATTCATTTCCAAACAATCCACATTAGTTCACTTCCACACATCATTGTTCATAAACAATGCATATGCACAACCTAAGACTAAGAATACAATTAGGCACAATTAAAATCATTCTTTCACTATTCCACAACAATCCATAACCAAGGCCCATGGCCACCCGCAAGGGAAAACCTTTCCCACAATTCAAATTCCAAAGGCACGAGGCCAATCAAGAGGGAAAACCTTTCCCACAAAACCACAAAGGGAAAACCTTTCCCATAATAATCACAAAGGTAAAACCTTTCCCAATTTCTTCATGAATCTAGACCCTTAAGTGTGCACACCCCCTAAGGTACCTTTAAACCATCGAGTAGATACTAGATCCTTCCACACACTAGCGTCGTCGAGGCTCGGTCCCAAGCATAAATAACCACACACCTTCATAAAGAAGGTGTCTTTGAGGCTTGATCCCAAGCATCTCTCATTCATTTGATTTATTCATACTCATCTCATTTTCTTATTAGCATTCCATACAATTAACTTTAATTAATCTAAAAGCCCATAGTCTCAACCACATTCACATGATATAGTTTAGTATTCACATATAACAGTTGGGCTGCCTCATAAGGCACTCAATAATCAAGTTAATCTTGCCAAACAGTCATTCTTTGAAATTCACATACATTGATCATAAGATCTTACCATGCCCTTTACCTTTCTTCATTGACCATTCAAAGGTCCAACAAACACTTTCACATTTTCTTAACCACAAGAGGTGTTCTCGTAGTCTCATGAACAAATCATAACATACATCCCCTCAGGGTACACACATGGATTGAGTTAGGTTTTTCTTTTTGTCGACTTAGCTTGGGTCCAAGCTCTTATCCTCTAGCTCAAGCTCTAGTGTTGTCCCCAATGTCTAGGGGGTCATATAAAATTCAAACAAAAGCACACAATCAATAACCAATCAACAATAAAACAAAATATACACTTCTCTTTCATCCAAAATTGGCACTAAGTCACCTTCGACCTTCATTCACATTTAAACCTTTCTTCATACTCCCTTAATGTTATTTAAGCTTTAAACTTACTAAATAGATTTAAGAACAGAAAACCCCCAATTTTAAAGTCCATTTTTGGACTTAAAAAACCATGGGTATACCTCAAAGTTCAACTACCACCAAAACCAACAATAAGTGGCTGAAACTCGAGGTTTCAACATAATATTAAAGCTTTAATGAATGACTTAAGCCTAAAAACGAGTTTCAGGGAGTGAAATCAAGGAAAAGCTTACCAATTGTGAATAGTAAATTTGGTGGAGAAGATGGTGGAAATCTCTAGATCCCTAGCTCAAATCGAAGCTTGAAGAAGAGGGGAATCATTTTTAGTTGCCAACAACCATTAATAAACAATCTAAGGTGAAGATTTGAAGTGAAAAGATGAAGATAAAGGGTTTTCCTTTTCTTTTGCTGCTTCCTCACGTTCTAGATAAAAGAGGGGTGATAGGGAGAAATAAAAACGTGAATAGTAGGGAAGGAGAGAGAGAGAGAGATGACTTATGGAAGAAGGAGGCATGAGACTAGCACATGTCTCTAATTAGCACTTTTATCTAATTAAAATAAAGCCACTCAATCTTCTAAAATTGCATTTAAACCCTTATTTTCAAATTCTAGAATATTCTATAAGTGGTTAAGCCTTCAAATCTCTTAACTTAACTAAAACTTGGATTTTCTTTTCAAACCATTTCTCCATCATTAAAAGAGGATAAATCCTCTAGGTGGAGGTTAGAAATCACTGTTCATGGTCAATGTATTTCTAACCACTCAAAATTACCAAAATGCCCTTAAGGCCAAAATGTGCTTTAAGCAAAATTGTTCATAACTCTTGAGCTCTTGCTCTATAAATAACCCTTTAAAAATTATGTTATGCACATAAATGGGAATTAAATCACTAATATATACCTTATTAAATTGGGGTATTTCACTATCTCCCCCTTAAAAACAAGCTTCATCCCCAAAGCTTAAACTAACACTGAAATTCTTGTTTATAACAGACATTCTTTTATAAAATCAACATAGCTCATTGGTAAAGTCGGGAAGAATCCACGCACATTTCAAATCCCATCTCAAAACCAAGGATTAAAACCTTTGGCTCAAACATTTTGTTGGTACTAAATTCTTAGACTTAAACAAGGTCACAACATTTCCAAAAACATTCCAAGAAAGTTCATTGTTTTTCCTTTGAAATTTCCATAACTCTATCATAATTTCATAATTATTTTCTCAATTATCACCATAATATCCATTTGGATATCTATTCTCAATGTCACCCTGGACACCACTAGCACACTTTCCACTTGTCATGCAAAATAATGCAAGAATTCCCCGATAAATGTAGGACTTTCCTGATTTTAAGGATAAATTTATCATGCATTTATCATCCCGTATAGATCTTATCAAGTAATCTTATATAATGCACAATTCACGAAGCAGTAGACACTTATGTGGTTCTATCCACCGCCCTTAAAAGGAAGTTACTAACTGCATTTATACTCTTCAAATTTGATTGCAAAACATCTTTTGTCATATAGCAAGTCTATTCCAATATATGATTGAATGACAAGTTCTGACCATCTATGACCTTAGGCTAATCACTTTAATTTTTCATCGCATATCTTCAAGGAATATTTCCATTGCTTTAAGTGAGGTCAATCTTTATTATCTCTAGTTCGCACATGCAAGTTGAATTAACTATATACTTCTACCTTTTCACAGGTACACATAAACACACCTGCAAAGTGCAACTCTATGCACGTAAGATTTGCTCAGCGTTCACGTATACTATGCAACCAATTCATTCATGTTGTCACAGGCAGTTACTCATCACATAAATATGCTTCCATGTGCCCATAATCAGGCTGCAACATTACGTAAAGAATGAATATCATGCATGCAAAACATGTACAACATGTAGTACACAACACTCCATGGGCACTGCTAGCATTTAAACAACATTCCTAACTCTGATCATTACCTTCTAGGTCCAAAGAATTTGGGACACATTTTTCCGTTGTATTTCATACATAATTTCACTACATAGTGGACAAATATTCTCTCAAATCCATTTATGCCACTCTATTTAGGTCAATCGGCCATCTATACATATCCAAATGGGGTTTTACCAACCTTAGACAGTTCACAATCTTTTCTGGATCATTATGATATTACTCACTAAAGTTTTAGTTATATGAGATATATGCAAAAACCATCAGTATAATAACTCTCCCAATGTTCCGGTATGTCTAATACATACAACTTACATATTCTCCAATGTCTAAGTGTATATATCTGCTTACCCATTTACCATAGGTGAAAACAAATTATTCTTTAACTTGACTCATATAACCTTATGAAAATAGGTTCAAACGTAACATAATATGAAAATCTTTCACAATATCATATAATATTTCTCATACACATATCCCTCAATTTGCTAGCATTTCAAGTATACTATGAGGTTTTATCAAATCTGTAATCCTCTTAACTCAACTTAAATCTCATGGAAAACATTCATTCCCAATCCAATACCTTTCCTTTTCCATCTAAGTTACCAGAATCACTTGTTTGGGTTTTATTCTTGTCAACTCTATGGCACACAACCCTAGGAAAATTCCTTTCAGTTAATTCATATCACTTTAGACAACCTCGATTCCTTCGGTCCTTTCATCATTGCATCGTTTACCTCAAATTCCCAACATATATCCTAATTCACATTGCATAACTAGTTCTTTAGTCTATTTCCTTCAAACTGCCGCATCATAATCGGAATTTTGATCACCTCTAATCACAAATGGCTTTCTTCTACTCAAGGCATCCACTGTCTTTTTAGCTTAATCTCTTGAAAATCTATCCTTGGAACCTCTTTATTCAACTCATGTTATCTTCTACCTTGTATATAGCCCACAAGGTTAGTGAAGATCTCATACACTTCCCAAAATTAATATGATGCAAACTTATTCAAAGAATACATAATGTCTTCTCATGAACCATCATAATGCAAATAATGATAGAGATAAACTCATATAGATCCAAATACGAAATGAACTTCATCCTCAATTTCAGGGAAACACAACTTTGGTGACTATCTCAAAACTTCTATTACCTTTCTTAATAGTCTATCATTCACTCTTACAATCTGAAAATAATTCTCTCATAACTCTTGGCGTTAAGCCAAACCTTTACATCATGGTCTAGAAAAAACATTCACCCTTAATGAGTGCTAACATTTGCTCAACTTATCAAACAAATAACTATTCCTCCATGTTTTTCCCTTGAGTATCCTCTATACTATTCGTCATCCTTAAAATACACCCAAAACCAATCAGTGAAGATTATCACTAATTAATCCAACTAAGTCTCAAAACTTCATGAATAACCTTGTTCTATCATCTTTGTCCTTTGTATACTAAGGTATCACTCCTAAGAAGACACACTAGGATGTATATCTTTTATTTACCAATTTCTATCAACTACCATATCAGCTTTGCCCTTTGTATACTAAGGTATCACTCCTAAGGAGACACACTAGGATGTATATCCTTTATTTACCAATTTCTATCAACTACCATATCAGCTCTTGCCTTCCAGAGGTCCCATATCATTAGATGCTTAAACTACCGAATTCGCTCTAGGCACTAGCCCACTCCCTTCCAAATTCTTTTACTTAGAGGCATCCCTCCATTCCTACTGCATAAATACCTCTTGGAATTCAATCTTCTTCATTCCTCAAGTAGTGCACAAAGCAAAGGAACCCAAAATTTTCATTATTCATTCTCATACTCCACACTTGATGGCTGAGAAAATCTCAATATCCTTGTATATGTATTCACAACCCCAAAAGTCCCATTACATCTTTGATCTCTTTAAACAAAATTCCATGCTTACAACACTTATTTCACCCTTATTTGTGCATCTAGTTCCTTCCTAGAACGACCTTAGGAATATTTCATTCAACTGTATCAATCGGGTGGAGAACATACTACCCCATTATCCACACTTTACTTCTCCAAAATTCATAGCATTCGATCATCTCGCAAAGAAACCATATAGCAAGATGCATCATCTCTAATAATACATTCATCATTCTACTTATTGATCTTTGCATAGTTTGATAAAGCTTTTCTTGTCAGCACCCGAATCTCAATCCAACATTTACTTGCGCTAAAGCTCCTAAAGTCAAGAATCCATTACTTACTCTGGTATACTATATTGTTAAGTGGTACTCCCACTAAGGTATGAATCTAATCAACTAGTCCCATTTCCAACAAAAGAAATATCTTTACTTCATGGAAAATACCTTAAATCCTTATTCCTCCATCTAGATACCAAGTCTTTCCACCGTTCAACTAAGAATATTGTTCCAAAAGCACCTCCATGGGAACCACTTATCAATTTACCTAATTGTGTCGTTCATTAGCTCCAAGGTCACTCCTTATGCACTCAAATCATACTTATTTCCATATGTTTAGCTCTAGGCATAGCTCCTTGATAAGTGTATAAAATTGATATGGTTTTTTAGGTGCTAAATTCTTATTTTATGCAACCTTTTTATGCGCTTTCTCATACTTATCGTATGCTTTTCATGACTCTTACTTTGGGCAAAATATGATACAAATTTATAATTTAAAATCATGAAATGATGGTGAAAATGCATAGTTCTCCTCAAGAGCTTTCCAACGCCGCAAACGGGGAGCAAATCGGAGCTCAAACGAAGAATCTGGACCCTGTCGAAGTTTGCGGAAAAAAGGCACAAATATACAGGTGTCCGGCTGACCTGTCCGGCCCATTGACCTGGACATGTTGTAACGTGTCCGACAAACTGCCCCGGATAGGTGGTCTGAACAGGCCAAAAGTATGTTTTTTCGATTTTTTCACATGCCCGACTCTCCTATCTGACCCTGTGACCCGGACGTGTTCAGAAGGATAGAAATATTTACGACCACGAGTGCAGCGCGGAGATTTCGATACATATACGCGTCCAGCTAGGCTGTCCGGCTAAGTGACCCGGACGTAGAGCTGGACGTCTCACAAACGAGAGAAATCTCGCCTGACAACTCTATCTCACGTCCGGCTAAGTAACCCGGGCAGGTGAGCCGAACGTGTGTATTTTGTGTCCAAAAATTTCATTTAAAGAAGCATTCACGAGGGTAGGGGAAAGACATTCAGAACTCATGCACGAACAGAGCATACGCCGCGCTTCTCTCATTCTCTTGCCCTGCCACTTCAACTCCGAAGAAGAAGATTTCTGCTCCAGATTCGCTCATCTGCTCAACCTCTCATCTGGCGAATTTCAGAACTAATATCAAGATGATTTATACTCTCTCCTCTTGTATTTGTTCTTTGATTATGCTCGGCTAAGAGGGTTAGACTCCGGGGATGGTTATCTGACTGAAATGATTTTGTAATTCCTAGTACTAGTCGGTTTGAGATTTTCTGTCGATTGTTGCAGGTTAAGTTATCTATGCGCTTTCAATAAAAGTAGCTAATTTGTTGATTGCTTTGCGAATTCCGTTTTGAACGAGATTTGTGATAAAATGGAATGGTCGATTAACCTGTAAACTTGTGGAAAATTATACTGGATAGGTTAGATTTTCCCTCAAGTGTAAACTTTAATTCTTCGCGCTCATTTCGTCTATTCATGTTGTGCTAAATCTGGATTAGATCTAGTACGTTCTGCTAGGTGAGTTCTTGAGGCTAGGATTTAGTCTCTAGAAAAGTTTTAGGAATTTTGTCAATCGACATCTCAAACTAACCAACAGGAATTGCATAATCTGACAGTCAAAAAGATAACCTGACCGGGAGTTCCATTTCGCACATAGTTTTCATTGAATTTATTTGCTCAAAAATTTACTAGTTTTCGCATTTTTTTTAATTCACAAAATCAAAACAACCGACAACCCCTCCATTTTGCTGTTTTCCTAGGATTAGATTTAATCACAAAGTCCCCGTGGATTCGACCCCGGTAGCTTATAGTTCACTATACTCATTGACCGGGATTTCTTTTGCAACCTGTGGGCATTTTTAGATTTATAAATTTTCTAGGATAATTTTCTTAGTTATTTCTATTTGTCTTCAATTTCCCGTTTGTAAATTGGCGCCGTTGCCGGGGACTTGACTTTTGTCTAGTCCTTGACTTTGGTTGTCATTTGTATTGTTTTGCTTAATTTTAATTTTATTTTAATTCAGTTTTTTAGTTTCTTTGTTTTTGTTTTTGTTTTATTTTTATTTCTGTTTTCTATTTTGTTCTTAGTTTATATTGTTTTCTTTGTTTTTATTTTACTTTCAATTTATTTTGAGTTTATTTGTTTTAGCTATTTCGTTAAGTTTTCTTTATTGTTATCTTTCTTGCTTTATTTAGTTCTGATTTCAAATCCTTTTGTTTCTATCTTATTTGCTGTTGCAGGTACCTAGTGAATGCGCAGAACGCGTTCCTTTGGTCCTCCTGAAGCAAATTTTGATCCTGAGATTGAAAGGACTTTCCTCCAAGCTCTCTGATCGAGAAGGCAGCTAGATTTCGACATGGCTGATAATATTCCTTAAATCGAGAATGCCCAGAATAATGTTACGATGGGTACAATTAATAGATCGCCTGCTACTCCGAGAGGGAGCCCTGTTGTTCTGCCACAGTTGACCACTGAGTTACTTGCTGAGTGGCAAAAGCTAAAGCCCTCACATCAATCGACTGTTGTGCGCAATCATCCAGCTAGATGTTTCTCTGGAGCAGATCCTTTAGATGCTTTAGACCATGTGCACCGGTTCTTGGTTCATCTGGACACTCTTGGGCTTGTTCCTGGTTTGGAGGAGTATGCAAGATTATGCCTATTTTCGAACAGCATTTCAGGAGAGGCATCTAAATGGTATCATCGATTGCCTCCAGGCATTATCACTTCTTGGGATCAGATGACCGAGAAATTTTATGAGAAGTACTTGCCTATCTCGAGGACTTGGCCGATTGATTGCTGGGTTGATGACCTTCAAGCAGTCAGGATCTGAGACAGTCTGTGAAGCTTGGGACCGCTTCAAGGAGCTTCTGCGACAGTGCCCTCACCATGGACAGGACACTACATCTCTAGCACTTGGTTTCTTCCATGGGCTTAGAGATGAGAATAAGGGTGAGGTGCGTTTGGCCTTGGGTGGTAACCTGCTGGCTAAGAATGGTGAAGAGTTTATGGCTGCTATGGAGTCATACTGTGAGGAGTTAAGACAGTGGAGCTCTAGTGGTGATAGAGTATTTTCAGTGGGTTCTAATTCATCCAGAGTTGTAGACCCTTTCCTAGAGCAGATGGCTGCGAAGCAGGCTCAATCAAAGACTACCATGAGCCACATGTTGAAGATGCTGGAGCAGCTCACGATGGGTAAAGCTCCGGCTCAATCTATGAAGCAGGTATCTTCTAGCTCCAATGATTTATGTTGTTGTCAGTGTGGTGGTCAACATGAATTTGAATCATGCCCAGAGATAGCTGAGATGCGTAGAAATGAAGAAGCAAATGTTGTGGGTCAATCATTTAATAGGCAACCTTGGGTTCAGAATCAGCATCCGAACTTGAGGTATGGAAACCCATATAATGCCTTGAACTTATATCAGGTGAGGTCTCAACATCCTACTCAGGGAGTGCCTCCTGGTTTTTCTCGGCCTTCCTACAATCAAAATCAGCAATCCCAGTTTCAACAATCAGGCCCTTCTTCTTCAAATACATCCAATCTTGCAGATTTGTTGGCTAAGTTGGAAGCCAAGCAGCAGAGTCAGTATGAGCAGCAAATGATTACTAATCAGACTCTGACTACTGGCCAGCAGAAGCTTGAGCAGCACATGGTACAACTAACTAAGTTGTTATGGAATTAAAGGACTCCTGGTTCATTACCTTCTCAATCTGATCCCAATCCAAAGGAGCAGATGAAGGTGGTGACTGTCCTAGATGTTGATGAAGCAGTGGTTTGTCAGGGAGTTAGTCTTCGAAGTGGGAAGCAACTGATAAATAAAGATCAAGTGGCCGAGGACCAAACTGGCGAAGAGACCGGTCTTCTTTCTTCTAGCACTGGTGCACCGTCAGGGCCTCCAGCCCCTCCTGAGGTAGTTTTTAAGGAGACCCAGGCTCCTATCTCTTCCCCTTCTCATACTATAATTGCTAAAAATTCCAAGGGTAAAGTGGTTCCTAAGGAACTTCCTTTTCCTAATAGATTGAAAGAGAAAGAACTTGATGATCAATTTGGGAAATTTCTGAATGTGTTTTCTAAGCTTACTATTAATATTCCCTTGATTGATGCTATCAAACAGATGCCTAATTATGCTCGCTTTGTGAAGGATTTGATTTCTAACAAGAGAAAGTTCAAGGAGAGTGAGATCATTCAGCTGACACAGACATGCTCTACAGCCATCCAGTAGAAGCTTCCGCCTAAGTGTGGAGATCCAGGGCAGCCCATCATCCCTTGCACCATTGGAGACATGGACTGTGGTTTTGGACTCTGCGACCTTGGAGCGAGTATAAATTTGATGTCTTATTCAATGTTTAAGAAGCTTCATGCTGGTGAGCTTGTTCCGATTCATTTTAACTTGCAATTAGCTGATCGTTCTTCAATCAAACCTCATGGTATGGTTGAGAATGTTGTGGTAGGTGTTGGTAACTTCTTCTTCCCTGCTGATTTTGTCATTCTTGATATGGATGAGGATGTTGAAGTACCATTGATTTTGGGTAGACCTTTCCTGCGAACTGCTAAAAATGTCATTGATGTTGACAAGGAAAAGATCACCCTTAAGTCTAATAATGAGGAACTCAGTTTTGATATCACTAAGATGATGAGAACAAATGCTTCTTCTCATGCTGTGCTTTCAGTTGACATTGATTGTCCTGATGATTATAATGCTTGTGTTGCTAAGAATGCTGATGACTCTTCTTTCTTGCTTAAGAATTCTGGTTTGCTAGAGCAAATGTTATGCCATTCGATTGAGGATGATAAGGAGAGCACTGAGGTAGCTACTGTTATTCAGCAGCTCAACCAGGGTCGATCTTACTTTCGCCCTTATGCTCCTCCCGTGGAGCCACTAGACAGGCCTACTCAGAGGCTCATTCCTTCAATAGAGAAGCCCCCTACTCTTGAACTCAAAACTCTTCCTTCAAATCTTAAGTATGCTTTCTTGGTAGAGGGTAGCACCCTGCATGTTATTATTTCTTCATCTTTGTCTGTTTCACAGGAAAGCAGACTTCTGGAGGTGTTAAGAAGGCACAAGGGAGCTTTGGGGTGGTCAGTTACAGATATTAAAGGGATCAGTCGAGGGTTCTGCACTCACAGAATTTACATGGAAGATAGTGTCAAGCCAGTGAGGCATCCCCAGAGGAGATTGAATCCAAACTTGAAAGAAGTAGTGAAAAATGAAGTTCTGAAGCTTCTGGATGCAGGTATCATTTATCCCATCTCTGATAGCCGTTGGGTTTCTTCTATGCAAGTTGTTCCCAAGAAAGGGGGAATAGTTGCAGTGCCCAATGAGAAAGGTGAATTGGTGCCCTAGAGGCAAACCACTGGGTGGAGGATGTGCATCGACTACAGGCGTTTGAACGATGCCACAAGGAGGGATCACTTCCCGCTACCGTTTATTGATCAAATGTTAGAGCGATTAGCTGGGCAAGAGTTCTACTGCTTCCTTGATGGGTATAGTGGTTATTTTCAGATTCCCATCGCACCAGAGGATTAGGAGAAGACCACCTTCACCTGTCCTTATGGTACTTTTGCATATAGGAGGATGCCCTTTGGTCTTTGTAATGCTCCTGCCACATTTCAAAGATGTATGATGGCAATCTTTAATGATTTTATTGAGAAGAGCATAGAAGTTTTTATGGATGACTTTTCTATGTATGGCCAGAGTTTTGATGGGTGTCTTAATCAGTTGGATCAGATACTAGGCCGGTGTGAGGAGACCCATCTGGTTTTGAATTGGGAGAAGTGCCATTTCATGGTACAGGAAGGTATTGTGCTTGGTCACAGGGTCTCCAAAGCTGGTATTCAAGTGGATAAGGCTAAGGTGGAGGTCTTTGAGAAGCTGCCTCCTCCCACTTCAGTTAAGGATGTCAGATCTTTTCTGGGTCACACAGGGTTCTATAGGAGGTTCATCCAGGACTTCTCCAAAATTGCCAAGCCCTTGTCTGATCTTCTGCAGAAAGATGTGAAATTTCAGTTCTTAGAGGAGTGTTTGAAAGCCTTCCAGAGTATCAAGAGTAAGCTCATTTCTGCTCCTATCGTGGTTCCCCCTGATTGGTCTCTTCCTTTTGAGATCATGACAGATGCTAGTGATTATGCTGTTGGTGCTGCACTCTGTCAGAGGAAGGACAAGATTCTGAGGGTTATCACTTATGCAAGTAAGACTTTATCTGAAGCCCAAAAGAATTACACCACTACTGAAAAGGAGCTACTTGTTGTGATGTTTGCTCTTAATAAGTTCAGGCCATATCTACTAGGAAGTAAGGTCATTGTCCACACAGACCATTCTGCGTTGAAGTACCTCTTCCAAAAGAATAATTCTAAGCTCAGACTCCTGAGATGGATCTTGCTCCTCCAAGAATTCGACTTGGGAAAGTTGCAGATCATCTGTCGGGGTTCCCATAAATGAATTCTTCCCTGATGTGACAGTCTTTATGATTGGGAAAGTTAAAGAGCCATGGTATGCTGACCTGACTAACTATCTTGCATCTGGTTTGATTCCTCATGATCTAAGCTACAACCAGAGGAAGAAATTTTTGTCTGAAGCCCGTCATTATGTTTGGGAGGACCCTTATCTCTTTAGGGTGTGCGCTGATGGTTTGATTAGGAGGTGCCTTCCCGATGAAGAGATCGAAGGTGTGATTGAGTTCTGCCATTCTCGTGAGGCAGGTGGACACCATGGTCCCACCAGGACAGCTACTAAGGTGTTAGAGTGTGGTTTCTACTGACCCACTCTACACAAGGATGTCCACCGCTTTTGCTCTCACTGTGATAATTGCCAGAGGATGGGGAACATTTCAAGAAGGCACGAGATGCCTCAGAAGGGAATTCTTGAAGTTGAATTATTTGATGTCTGTGGTATTGACTTTGCTGGCCCAATTCCTTCTTCTCATGGAAACCACTACATCCTTGTTGCTGTAGATTATGTTTCCAAGTGGATCGAAGCAATCCCCTGCCCTTCTGTTGACGCTAAAACTGTGGTTAAATTTGTGAAGAAGCACATCTTTACTAGATTTGGAGTGCCCAGAGCTATCATCAGTGATGGTGGTTCTCACTTTTGCAACAGGGCCTTTGATTCCTTGATGTCTAAGTATGAGGTGACTCATAAGGTTGCTTTGCCTTATCATCCCCAAACTAATGGTCACGCAGAAGTGAGTAACCGAGAGCTAAAATGGATTCTTCAAAAGACAGTCAACTCCTTCAGGAAGGATTAGTCTGTCAAGCTTGATAATGCTCTGTGGGCTTATAGAACTGCATTCAAGACTCCCATTGGGATGTCTTCTTTTAAGCTGGTGTATGGGAAGTCTTGTCATCTCCCAGTTGAGCTAGAGCATAAAGCTTATTGGGCTCTGAAAGCCTAATTTTGATCTGAATGATGCTAGAGAGAAGAGAAAATTTCAATTGTCTGAGCTGGAGGAATTAAGGGAGCAAGCTTATGACAGCTCTAGAATCTACAAGGAGCGTTCTAAGAGGATTCATGATCAGATGATCCTGAGAAGAGATTTCAGAGTTGGTGATTACGTGCTGCTGTATAACTCTCGACTTCATATCTTTCATGGAAAGCTCAAGTCCCACTGGGCCGGCCCATTTAAGGTTGTGGGAGTCACTTCCTATGGTGCCTACGAGCTAGAGAACAAGTCTGGAGAGGTCTTCAAGGTGAATGGTGCTCGTCGAAAGAAGTACCTTGGCTCTGCTTTTGCTCAGCCTTCTACACCTGGAGTATCCTTGATTAAGAGTTCATCTTCTGCTACATCTGTTTCTGCTATTGTTTCTAATGTTACTCCAGCACTGAATTCTGAATCTTTGAAGAAGCCGCGCTTGCAATGGTGTTTTTGACTGAAGAAAGCCCTTGCTAGCTGCTATGACGGCCCTCCTTGATGCTATCTTGTGAAGTCTAGCCAGAGACTCTAACTCCGGGCAGCTTGGTGGGAGGCAACCCACCGGTTTGTGTCTCTTTTCATTTTCTTAGTTAGTTGTTTGTTTTGCTCTTTTCTCTTTTAGCTTGTGGTGTGTTGACTGGTGTTATGCTTACTACAAGGCCTTGGCTCTTATTATTTTTCTACTAATGATTTTGTCTGGTTCCACTTGAGTTTTTTCTAGCTTTGCAGATAATATTATCAGCTTGCTTACTTCATCGCTTAGCTGAACTCAAGTGTGGGGTTGGCCTTGCTACACACCCTGAGCGGACTATGGGGATTATTCTTTATTTTTCTATTCTTTTATGTTTTACACGCTCCCTTCTGATCTGCTGTGTGTGATTTTATTTCCCCCGTTGGATTGCTTACGCAATGTTAATTCTTCCTAAGCAATGATGACATTGCTTCACTCTAAGTGTGGGGTGGGGTACGCTCCTTCGCCGCTTGTTTTTGTGCGTCTCTGGGCTCTTTTCTCTTGCATTTGTTAAAGTTTTGCTGTGGTTACTCAACTTGGAAGGAAGTCATAAGGGTAGTTTAGTTGGTTAGCTGATCTTGGGGTACAAAATTTTGAGATTCTTCTTGTTTTCAATTGCTAAATTGAAGTCTTTGTTATGAAAATGCTGAAACAAATGAGAATATTCTCCATCTGAACCTTGCTTTTAGCTTTGAGCCTTGAAACGAACTGGATTGAAATGGTTGAAAAGAACAAGGCAAGGTACTCCGCTGATCCTAAGCATGCTAATTTTAATTCTGATCCAAATCAGGCCTCGTCCACTTGGTTATTAAGTCCTTTGGGGTGCTTTATCACCTAGCTACCTAAGGTCCTTGTGATCTGGGATAGTTGACCTAAAGCCGCTACATGGATGGAGAGAAAAGTCTGTGGTGATAGAAATTGAAAGCGCTTTAATTGAAATATATATGCAAATGCTATGCTGAATACAGATTAATTTTGATTATGGATCAAGAGTATGTGGCATTGAAAGGTATGATGGAATATGATCTTACTTCATGCCCCTTGTCGTTTCTATGGTTTGTGAAGGAAAAAAGGTGGATTGGCTCAAGGTTAAAGGCAAGGCTCTTATGGTTTTGTTTCTCATTTGTTAGCTCCGAATGGCTTCATGTTTTTGGAAAGAATGATTTTTTTTTGAATAATTTGAATTGCCCCATTGATTGGTAAAGCTAGCAATTCCTTTCATCTGTGCTCTTCCTTTTCTGTTGAGTTCCATTAGCTTGGTTTTATTTGTGCTTGAGAGTTTTGCTTGGGGACAAGCAAAAGGCTAATTGTGGGGTGATTCGATAAGTGTGAAATTGATATGGTTTTATAGGTGCTAAATTCTTATTTTATGCAACCTTTTTATGCGCTTTCTCACACTTATCGTATGCTTTTCATGACTCTTACTTTGGGCAAAAGCTGATGCAAATTTATATTTTTAAAGCAGGAAATTATGGTGAAAATGCATAGTTCTCCTCAAGAGTTTTCCAACGCCGCAAACGGGGAGCAAATCGGAGCTCAAACGAATAATCTAGACCCTGTCGAAGTTTGCGGAAAAAAGGGCACCAATATACAAGTGTCCGGCTGACCTGTCCGGCCCATTGACCCGGACATGTTACAACATGTCCGGCAAACTGCCCTGGACAGGTGGTCCGGGCAGACCAAAAATGTGTTTTTCCGAATTTTTCACATGTCCGGCTCTCCTGTCCGACCCTGTGCCCCGGACGTGCTCAGAAAGACAGCAATATTTACGACCACGAGTGCAGCGCGGAGATTTCGATACATATACGCGTCCAGCCAGGCTGTCCGGCTAAGTGACCCGGACGTAAAGCCGGACGTCTCACATACGGCAGAAAACTCTCCTGACACACCATCTCACGTCCGGCTAAGTGACCCGGACAGGTGAGCCGGACGTGTGTATTTTATGTCCAAAAATTTCTTTTTAAAGGAGCGTGCGCGAGAAAGAAAATACATTCAGATTCAGACACAACTCACGCCAGGACTCAACGCCGCGCCTCTCTCACTCTTCAAGCCCTGCCGCCACCACTTCAACACCGGAGAAGAAGATTTCTACTCCAGATTCGTTCAACTGCTCAACCTTTCATCAGGCAAATTTCAGAATTAATATCAAGATGATTTCTACTCTCTCTTCTTGTATTTCTTCTTTGATTATGCTTGGCTAAGAGGGTTAGACTTCGGGGATGGTTATCTGACTGAAATGATATTGTAATACCTACCATTAGTCGGTTTGAGAATCTTTGTCGATTGTTGCAGGTTAAGTTATCTTTTACGCTTTCAATAAAAGTAGCTAATTTGTTGATTGCTTTGTGAATTCCATTTTGAGCGAGATTTGTGATAACATGGAATGGTCGATTAACCTATAAACTTGTGGAAAATTATACTGGATAGGTTAGATTTTCCCTCAAGTGCAAACTTTAATTCTTCGTGCTCATTCCGTCTATTCATGTTGTGCTAAATCTGGATTAGATCTCGTACGTTCTGCTAGGCGAGTTCTTGAGGCTAGGATTTAGTCTCTAGACAAGTTTTAGGAATTTTGCCAATCGACTTCTCAAACTAACTAACAGGAATTGCATAATCTGACAGTCAAAAAAGATAACCTGACCCGGAGTTCCATTTCACACATAGTTTTCATTGAATTTATTTGCTCAAAAATTTACTAGTTTTCTCGTTTTTTTTAATTCACAAAACCAAAACAACCGACAACCCTTCCATTTTGCTGTTTTCCTAGGATTAGATTTAATCACAAAGTCCCCGTGGATTCGACCCCGGTAGCTTATAGTTCACTATACTCATTGACCGGGATTTATTTTGCAACACGTAGGGATTTAATTTATTAATTTCTAGGATTAATTTCGTAGTTTTTAGTAGGTTAAAATTTCCCGTTTGCACTCCTCAAGACAACTAAACTTGATTCTGGAACCTTTAGTCCCTTCATCCGTAGCTAAAAGCTCATTTAACCCCAAGGTTAACTCACGTGTACAGTCCTCATTAATGTATCATATGACATAACACTCCCAAGTTACTATCCTAGGCATGAATGTTGGTCATTTTCCATTGACAAGATCTAAAAGATTCCATAATACCACAACATCACTATCATAACCAACAAGGCTGACATAAGGCCTAATTCAACATTTTCATTCCTCACGAGGAAACCAAAACAAAAGAGTTTGACGCTAAGTCTCCTCATCCAAAATACTCCCAATGAGTTATTTAAGTACCCAAAGGACACAACTAGATATCATATTATATATCCCTTAAAATGCCATGGTTCCACAATACTTTCTAGTGTTCCATCAAATTCTATAAAGGTAATATGCACAAACGGTAATAATTCCAATCTCATATACATGAGTAACAAACAATGTCAATCTTTGTGTTGATCATTTATCTCTCCTTGTACCTATTTTAATATATGTATATTACTTAGTTTACTAGTTTTTATTGCTCTGTTATTTGTTGGGTTGGGCTGTTAATTTGAATATAATTTGAGCCCAATCCATGGCTAGCCACACCGGGCTAGGACTGATAACACTAGAAATTAGCCCATCGGGTACGTTATAGGATATTGGGTGTATTTTCACCAAAAGTGGGTCATGGTCCCACTTAGTAAAGATGACACCCTAACCGCTAAAACACACCCTTAAACCAAAAAATTGGAATCCAATCAATAATGAAACTTTTGTTTTAGATCATCAAATTTCCCTAGTAGCTAAAGGACTTCTAATTCAAAATTCATAACAATTTTCCAACTCCCCATTCCAAATTTTCTTTTCATGTCCTTGGAATATACTCCTTTCATAATTCCAATCTCTCGAATTTCCACTTCTTTATAATTAATTTGTCAAAAAAACCAAATCAAGAATTCATCCAAGTTCTAACATCAAATTAATTTGAATTTTTTTAGAACAAAAAATCATGTTCCAAATTCAAAAAATTCTCTAATTACAAAAAATGATAAAAGAAATCAAATCTTTTTAATTCAATCAAGTTCAAAATTTGGAATTCTCTCATTAATTCAAAAAGTAAAAATCAGAAAACTAAAAAAGTTAAAATTAATGAAAAGAAAATCATCTACAATCAATTTCAAAAATCTGAAATGTGTTTCTTAAATTCAAAAAATAATTTTTAGAAATCCAATTTGAAAAACCTTCCCTTTAAAAAAAGAAATCAATCAAAACTCCAAAAAGACTAAAAAAACATCTCCAAAAGACACAAATATCCATCTCAAAAAATGAACAACTCCACACCAAAAATTTATCCGGAAAGATGGCCCAAAAATCCATCTCAAGAATCCACAATCTTTCCCTTTCAAAACCCATCACAAAAACGGCCCAAATCCGATCCGTAAATTCAGTCCAATCTTGGCCCTAATCCAGTACACAAATTCAGCCTAAGCTTGGCCTAACCTAGTCCACAAATTCAGCTCAATCTTGGTCTAATTCTAGTTCAAAATTTCAGTCCAAGATCCACATCAAAAATCAACCCTATCCCACTTCAAAATTTTATAAAATTCCATTTCAGACACTAACTAAAAAATCTTCTTTAAACCAGTCCAAAAATCCACTTTAAAAATCCCCGAATCTTCCTTTTTAAAAATTCAATAAAAAAAATACAATCCAAACATGTTAATTCAAAAAACCTAATTAAAAAAACAATCAATTTCAAACTCTGAAACCACCCTTTTAATTTGAAAATAAACTTCAAAAAATTGAGGAATATTATTAACACTGTTTTAGAAATTCATAAATCATTTCAAAATTCGAAGAAACTTTCGAAAAATCCAAGATAATTGTAAAAAGTCATTTCAAAATTCCTAAAATCAATATTAAAACTCGAAATTCATTCCAACACCATAAAATTCATCCCAAAACTTTAAAATTATTTCAAAATTTAATTCCAAACAACTAATTTTAAGATTAAAAAAACATTTAAAAAATTCCAAAAATAATTTTAAAAATTTCAAAAATTTCAAAAATATTTCCATAAATCCAAACAACTTCTTTTTTTCAAATCTTATAAAAAAATCACTTTCATTTGCAAAACTCATAGTTTGGGAAATTTCAAAAGAAAGCTCATCTCAAAATTATAGAAAACTCTTCTCAAGCTTGCAGAAAGTTCTCCAAATTTACTTCCAAGCATTTTTTTTCCAAATTTCCAAAGAGGCATCAAAACCCAAGATTTTTTTCAACATCTCAAAATAAACTTAAGAAGAAGAAGAAGAAGAGGCTTATCTTCCCCAAGCTTCCCACTCCCTCCAATGGCTTCTTCTCACTCTCTATTTACTCTTTTCTTCTCCATGTTTGAGTAGTTCTCATTTGTGCTCTAGGATGGGATTTGAACCTTTTATGCTCTAATGTAGCTTGTAAACTTGCCTCATTTATCATAGCTGGTTTATCTCCATTAAAGCTTCATTAACGTCTTAGATTGATCACTAATGGCATTTATTGTAAATTCTAGTGAAATTAGGATTTAAGCTATAAATTGGGAATTCAGGGATAAATCCTAACTTGCATTGCTCTAGATTTAGGGGAGTGTAATTTTAGGGCTATTGTTAAGAGCTTGATATTAATGCTATCTAATGACTCTAGCTTAACTTGGATTAGGAAGTGTGATTAATTAGGTAAGAATTAATTAGTCCAAAGATTTGGAGAATCATGATTTTCGCTCTAATCGACAACTAAATTTAGGTGTGTTTATGAGTGTAGTTGGGCAATTTAGGTGATACCCAATGTCCAAGAGTACTTCTCCACCCAATCCACCTAAACATTTTAGTTTACTATATTATTGTTTTCCTTGTGTTTACAAACAAATAAGCTTGCCTCCGGCTAAACCCCCATATACAGTTTTTATTGCAATATATTAAGATACCAATGTTTGGGAATTAGAAACCAATTTCCTTGTGGATACGACACTTGTTGTATTACAACGAATTGGGTGCACTTGCCTAGTGTAGCTAGGTTTTACTGCTTATGTGAGTAATTTCTTCAACATCAACCCCAAACCTTTATAATTCCTTCAACTTTACTGAATTCTTCCCTTAAATTCTCCTAGCAATCTTGAACCTCTAAGCAACTCGAACGTGTCAGTGGGATCAAGCCTTACAAAGGACATTCAGACTCAAACTCAACAAGAGACTCAACATCTCAGCAGGATTCTAAAGACTTTTAAATCTTGAATCTCTTTAACTTCAAAACACTTAGGTTAATTTCCAAAGTTTTCTGAAATTCTAAAATCCAAAACTTCTCTTAAATCTCAATTTCTCAGAACTATGAACTTCTAAAGGTTCATACTCTCAAGAATCTTAAACCCAGAGAACCTTTAATGTTTTGAAACCTTAAAACACTGACGGATAGCCCCAACCACCCTTTTAAGCATCACAAATGATAAAAAAAGATTCATCAACTCTCGCAACGATTAGAATGTCCCTATGCTCCTCATCCCGTCTCCTAAAGACCTTTAATTCTTGATCATCTAAAAAAACGGAAAATCCCTCGAACACCCCTGATTCCCGACTACCAAAAAATCCAAATATCCCTCACACTTCTAATTTCCGGTCACTCCAAGGACTCACCCATCCCAAAGATCGAACTCCACAAATGACCGAAATACTCGTACCTTCTAAAAAATGACCAAAATACCCTTGATCACCACAAACATACCAAAATGTCCTCAAATTTCTACCTGTAAATCAAAATACCTGTCAAGACAATCAAACCCCTCTACAACTCAATGGCGGTACCAATACCTTTCAAAACATTCAAATCTCCTTTAAACTCCAAGGTGACAGTCATATCTTTCAAAAATACCTGAAAAACTAGAAAGCGTCTCAAACCCCCCTTTAGCCTCTATAAAATCCTCAAACTGATAAACTTCAAGTTGGCTTCATCTACTTTGGCCTCAAAATTTCCCCGACCCTCCAGTCGGGATTCATTCAGTACTCTCAATTCATCAACAACCCTCCTGGTGCTAGCTTGGCAGAAAAGCTCACCACTTCAGACTTTTTCTACTATATTCCTATCCTATCCTTGTGCCCCATTCACATTGAATCTCTCTAATAAGGTTTTGTAAAAAGAAAATCTCGACAATTGGAGACCGAGGTTTTCTCAGGCACCATCCAAAGTAATGGTCGTTGTCGCTTCCAAGGGGTGCAACCTAATGCAAACCCATATAGAATCTCTGCAATTACCTGATACATCTTATCCGTAGGCAATAGTTTCAAAGTAAACTAAAGGTTATTAGAACCCAATATTCTTTCATTGTTATCTTAGGTCAAACTAGGTGGCGACTCTAGTCAATTTCTGCCTCTAGAGCCTAAGTCCATGTGGAGTCCACTGAGAGAGGGTAGTGCTCACTAGCATTGCCCTTAAAGCTTTCTTAGAAAGACAGACGATAAAGTAGTTCTTTGACGGATACAAAATAATGGGTTTTCACCGTCCACATAATGAAAAATTCTAAGATCTAGGCTTTTTAGTCAAGAGCCATTTATAGACCCCTCATACCGAAAAAATCACCATCCATAAGTCTCATTTGCAATTCCATGTTTCTAAATCCACATATTCTCGCTGCTGCGCTTAGATTGCATAGAAAAAGCTATTTCATTTTGTCTTACAAACCCCTCACCATCTATTACTCGATATCTCATTCTCTCTCATTTCAGCTATCACTCTACTATACCGGAATCTGCACATTAGAATTCGTCACAAAGCCATTCTCTTCTCATTCCAGTGGCCATGGATTCAGTTATATGAGTATTTTACTTAAAGCTAGTTCATCTTCATCTTACATACCCCTCATCAGAATTCATAACAAAGCACACTTTAACAGACAGGTAATTCATTTCATTCAATTCAAGAAAAGCGACAGATTATGGTAGATTTTTGAAATCGAACTGTTGTTACGATATATTAAGTTATGTTAAGTTCGTATGTAAGCTGCTATAGGTTAAATGGGTTATTTTATTACCGTTAGTCTTTCTAGTATATAGTTAGTCGTATCTCACTTGTAAGGTTATTCATTCATTCATAACATTCAGTAGTGAAAGTTTTAGTTCTAGTTTGTTTCTTCTTCATCTCGTGGGTTTCCCTTTCTTTCCTTCTCTGCTTGAGTCCTCCTGAATCTTATCATGGTATCAGAGCCATAGTGCTCCTTCTCCTTCCTTCCCGTGATAAGTTTCCTTTTTCGTTCTTCCCCGAGACTCGTAATTTGTCGATTCTGTGAGTTATGGCGGATGAAGATTTATCAGAGAAAGGAAATGACAACGGCAAGAAGAAGGTTGACAACAGCGCTGGAATCAGTGGCCTCATGGATCAAGATTCGGAGTTGGCAAGCAGTAGAAAGGACCCACTCTACCTTCTCAATTCAGACTACCCGGGAATGCTCCTTACTTCTTCACGATTCGACGGGAAGGGCTTCGCGGCTTGGAAGAGAAACATGACGATTGCCTTATCAGCAAAGAATAAAATGGTATTCGTAAATGGAATGCTGAAGAAAGAATCGTTGCCGGTTTCGAAGCAAGAAGAATGAGGGCGGTCGACCATATGGTAATTTCATGGCTCTTGACGGCACTCGAACGCGACATCGCCGACACCGTCGTTTTTCTCCCTACCTCAGAATCGATTTGGGCAGAACTTTGCTCCAGATTTGAGGAACGGAACGTCGCCAGGCTTTATGCCCTAGAACAGGAGCTTGCAACGATCAAGCAAAGAAGACAACATACATGCTTTCTTTACCAAGGTGAAGGGGATCTGGGACCAAATCGACTCGGCAGACACTCCACCGGTTTGCACTTGCTCCGGAAATAATGAATTCAGGGAGTACGTACAGCGACGACGAACTATCAAGTTTCTGATGGCCCTAAATCCCAAATATGAGCAAGTGCGGGAGAACGTATTACTTATGTCGCCTCTTCCATCCATCCAGCAAGTTTACTCACTCTTGATGCAAGTTGAGTGACAGAAAGGAGTAACGATGGGTGGGAAATTACAAGAGACCTCTCTCTCATTCGCGGCGGACTACAAACCAAGAACTCGGTGAACAACAGGAGTCAGGTCAAGAACCGAGGTCGCAGTGCCTTGTTCTGTACACATTGTCAAAAATCTAGGCACATTGAAGAGAAATGTTTCGAAAAGCATGGGTATCCCCCAAACTGGCGATTCCCTAAAGATAAGAAGAGTGCCACCGCCACAGCCGCAAATACAGAGAGCAAGAATGGGATTTCAGAAACCCTAGAAAGATCAAGCACAGATCAACAAGATAGGGCATCGAAGTGGTATAGCCTTGAGGAGGTAAACAAAATCCTGGCGCATGTAAGTAGAGAGCAAGAACAAAGAAGCGAAGCCTCCAACTGTGCCAGCTATAGTTTCGTCGGTAATGTTTCATCTTTCCCTAAATCTAACACTAGTAATGGTTCTGAGAATTGCGGAAATTTGAAACCACCCTCTGATGCGATAAACTCTGTTTGCGCTATTGATTCACCTACTGAAAATGAAACTCTGATGTCTGTAGATAATCTTATGTCTGTTATTTCTGATGAAGCAGTTGCTAATGCGATAAATTATGGTTGTGCTGTCGATACACCTGTGTTTGATGAAAATCTGTTGCCTGTTTGTAATCCTGCTGCAAATTTCATGTCTGTTGATAATCCTGATGGAGAACTAATATCTCGTCAAATTCTAATGTCGAATTGTAATCCTGAATCCTCTGATGCGATAAATTTTGCTTCTGCTAATACATCTGGTAGACATGTGTGCTACTGTTCTAATGATAGAAACTTGAGTGCAAGAATAGGTTCTGATCATTCATGTCTAGATCCCAATGCACCACATCATAGCTGTGACTACTAATGCTCAAATATTGACACCTCTGATGCTAGATATCCTTAGACTGGTAATAGATTCGGGTGCCTCACAACACATGTGCTGTGATTTGGGTTTATTCGATAATTATAGGAAATTAGCACAACCACATGCAGTAAAAATGCCTGATGGGCTCCCACAAACTGTACAAATAATTGGGACAGTAAGGATAAATGAGCTGATAACCCTTTTTGAGGTTCTGTATCTACCTACCTTCAAATTCAATCTCATCTCAGTAGCTAAACTAGCAAAGGAAATGTCAAGAAAAATCGTTTTTGATGAGTTGTGTTGCTCATTTCAGGATTATAAAAATTCTCTCGAGCATCAGATAGGAAAGCAAGTGTCTGGAATCTACGTTTTAGATAAGAATTGTAGCCAAGATTGTAAAAACAGTGTTGTTTTTTCATGCACTACGAAGAATTGTATCAGCTTTTGATTGTAAAGATACTAAGTCTATGGCACCACAGACTTGGACATCTACCCGTGAATAAACTGGAACAGTTAAATCTAGTAGATAAACATCTTTGCAAGCGTCAGTTTTTATGTGAATCCTGTTGCAGAGCCAAAAGTCACAGGCTCTCTTTCCCTAAGCAAAGTGAAACAGTGAGTGAAATATTTGATCTTGTGCATATAGACGTGTGGGGGCCATATAAGGAGAGAACACATGATGGTTTTGCATATTTCTGACCGTTGTAGATGATAGATCAAGAGCTACTTGGGTTCAATTACTTAAATCAAAATCAGAAGCATTCAGACTATAATTGATTTTTTGTGCATGGTTAAGAAGCAGTTGGAAAGGACATTAAAATTATCAGAACAGATAACGCATACGAATTGGGATCCTCTAAGGTCACATCTGATTTTCTGAAAGCAAAAGGAATCATTCATCAATTCACATGCTCCCACACCCCACAACAAAACGGGGTTGTGGAAAGAAAACACTGACATATCCTTGAAACAACAAGGAGTCTTATGTTTCATTCTAGGCCGCCTTTAAAATTTTGGGGAGAAAGCATCCTCACTGCTGTCCACCTGATCAATAGGATGCCTCTAGATAGTGTTCAGGGAAAAACACCCTTTGAAGTCATATTTAATTCTATGCCTAAATATGAGGAACTGAAATGTTTTGGCTGTTTATCTTATACAAATGTTAATCATGAATTGCATGACAAGTTTGCTTCTCGTTGTGTCAAAGGGGTGTTTTTAGGCTATGCTCCCAATAAGAGGGGGTACAAATTGTATGATCTAGACAACAATAAGATCATAGTTAACAGGGATGTAAGATTTTATGAAAACATTTTCCCTTTCCACCCTAAGACAGATAAAGAAAATGAAACAAACATGTTTTTGAAAGTAATCTGACAAATGAACAGATAATTTTTCCTGCTAACCCTCTATTGGCACCCTTGAGCAATTTTGACTTTGAAGAGAACAATCATCTAGGAAGCCAAGGAAGAGCAGTACAGAGAACGGAACAGGACCAACACATGACAGAGTCCCAAACACCAGCGGAGACACTGCCACCACCAGACATGGCAGAAATCCAAACACCAGCGGAGACACACTCACCACAAGACATGGCTGACAATCCAATCCAAGCAAGAAGGTCAATGCGGAACAGAGAAACACCAAGGCACCTTAAAGACTACATAGTGGGAAGTGCAAAAGAAACCAGAGAACTGTCCACAGAATCAGCTAAGTCTCTAGACCTTTTCTCTGAAATCATGCATGATAGACTTGGTAAAACTTCTTGCTGCATCATGTGTCCTGATAATAGAATGCATGACATAGACCATGCCGCCATCAATGATCATTGTCTCTGCACATTAATTAAGCCAAGGAAGACGGTTAATTTACCTGAAAACAATGTTTCTTATATTCTCAGTTCAATGATCACAGCTAATGCTGCTGATAAATCCTCTTTTACCCCTGAACTGAATGCAATGCATGATGCTACTAAGTCTGTTCCCCCCACTGATTTAAATGCGATATATGCTGCTGCTAGAACTGTAGAAAGACACACTGAGCCTTCTGATTTTACTGAGGCAGTAACAGATAAAAACGGGGTTAGGGCAATGATGGAAGAATTTCATGCTCTAGAGAGAAACAAAACTTGGGAGATAGTTGAATTACCAAAAGGGAAGAAAGCCATTGGATGCAAATGGGTATATAAATTAAAGTATAGGGCAGATGGGACGTTAGAAAGGTATAAAGCTAGATTAGTCGTGAAGGGGTATCCTCAGTGATATGGCATAGACTATCTAGAGACCTTTTCCCCCGTAGTTAAATTCACCACCGTTAGGGCCTTAGTGGCTGTAGCATGTAAAAGGAATTGGGACATCTGCCAATTAGACATCAATAATGCCTTTTTGCATGGGGAATTAAAGGAAGAAGTGTATATGGTCTTGCCTCCAGGGTACACAAAATAGAAAGGAAACCAAGTATGTAGGCTCAAGAAATCCTTGTATGGTTTAAAGCAGGCCTCCCGACAGTGGCATGAGAAATTAAATCTTTTTCTAGCGCATCATGGCTTTCAGCAGTCACTTAACGATTACTCCCTTTTCATTAGGAAAAGAGAAAACAAATCGGTTTTCCTTGCCGTCTATGTAGACGACATTCTTTTGACAGGGAGTGATCTAGAAACAATAAAGATGATAAAATAGAAGCTACATGAAAAATTCAGGATAAAGGATCTAGGACTACTTAATAATTTTCTTGGTATACACCTTATTCATACTTCTGATGGAATCATTGCTGTACAGAAAATTATGCTGAAAGTCTGGTGCAGGAGTTTAATTGTCACAATGGAAAAACAGCAACAAGTCCCCTAGAACTTAACGTCAAGCTACTCAAGGAGGCAGGTAATCCCTTGTTGGAGCCTCTGATGTACAGAAAATTAGTAGGGAAGATCAGTTTCCTTGCTCATACACGCCCTGATCTCTGCTTCTCCATTCAGTATTTAAGCCAATTTCTGCAACAGCCCACTGATCTGCACTGGAAGGCGGCCTTACATGTACTTAGATATATCAAGGGTACAGCAGGTAATGGACTTTTCTTTAATAAACGGTCTGATTTTCATATGTCTGCCTATTGCGATGCAGATTGGGCTGGATGCCCGAATACGAGGAGATCCATCAGTGGGTACTATGTCGAGCTTGGGGGTGCGCCGCTGTCCTGGAAAGCAAAGAAGCAAGGGAGTGTTGCGCTCTCTTCAGCAGAAGCAGAGTACCGGTCCATGAGGCAAGCTACAGCTGAGCTGAGTTGGTTGTCCAGGATTTTGTGCGAGCTCGGAGTAGAAGATGTCCTGCCAGTACCGCTGAAATCAGACAGCCAGTCGGCGGTCTACATCGCACGTAATCCCGTCTTTCACGAGAGAACGAAGCATATCGAAGTGGATTGTCATTTCGTGCGACAGAAGATTCAAGAGGGAGTGATTACGGCGCAATTTGTTCCTTCCCGTCGACAGTTGGCTGATGTTCTCACAAAAACCTTAGCTGGTAGAGACTATCCCCATATCAAACAGAAGTTGGGGATGGTAAAAATTTAGCACAGCAGCACTCACGTTCAAAGTTTACATGAATGTAAACTTCGAGAGGGGGTGTTACGATATATTAAGTTATGTTATATTCGTATGTAAGCTGCTGTAGATTAAAGGGGTTATTTATTACCGTTAGTCTTTCTAGTATATAGTTAGTCGTATCTCACTTGTAAGGCTATTCATTCATTCATAACATTCAGTAGTGATAGTTTTTGTTCTGGTTTGTTTCTTCTTCATCTCGTGGGTTTCCCTTTCTTTCCTTCTTTGCTTGAGTCCTCCTGAATCTTATCAACTGTAGCCCTAAAAGCAAACTAACAAATTTGGGCCAGATTTCAAAATTCAAATAAAACCTATACCAACATAGAGTTTAACTGAATCTGAAAAGGACAGAAAAAGTTATTGGTGTTCTTGAAATTCAGAGAGAACAATAAGAGCTCCGATCGATCTCCTGAATCTTCTTTATATTTCCTCTAAATTCTCGTAAACTTGACGAATCACCGTTGGTGGGTTTGTGTTGCTTTAGTCAGGGCGACCGTGGAGAAATAAAAAATAAGGCTAGAACAATGAGTATATTTCAAGATGAAAGACCCGATCACAAACTCTGGTTGCGCCAGTCGAAGAGGATACAGGGAACAAAACGAAGAAGAAAAAAGAGAAAAAATAATGGAGATAAGATTAAACAATTATGGTATGAAATGACACCGTATCAATCGAATAAATAATTTAAATTTAGATACAGTTTATAAAGAGGAGTTAAATAACTATCCTTAATCAGCCACCATTCTAAGGATGAAATATTTCGATCTTACCGTGTAATCCTAACATAAACAAATATTAATATATAGGGAAAATTACAATTCCTACCTATGACGTTTGATGTAAATATACACTCTATTCACGAGGTTTCAAATATTATTTTTCTCACCCATGTGGTTTCCCCCGTTTTACATCCGACAACTACTCTAATTTTTTAAGTTAAAAGATATTTAAATGTCGTTCAAAATTGATGAAACTTTACATAAACGATGCTAAGGTGTTATAATTTTGTCCAATGCCAAACTCAAGATTCTTTAAGCTCATATATGATGTGGGACCCAATGAAAAACACGTTCACATGTCACATGTTTCATTGGGTCCTACGAATCTCATATGAGTTTAAAAAACTTTGAATTTCTCGATGTACCAAAAAATAACACTTTAGCATCATTTATGTAAAGTTTCATCAATTTAAGACAATATTTAAGCATCTCCTAAGTTGAACAAAAAACCAAAAAGTTGCCGAATGTAATCCGAGGGAAACCACGTGGGTGGGGAAAGTAATTTTTGAAACCTCGTGGGTACGGTGTGTAATTTTGCAAATTTCATGGGTGGGGGATGTAATTTTCCTTAATATATATTATAATTTAAATAAATATTAATATTTCATAGTTACCATAAATATTAATATATATTATTATAGTATTAATATATATTATAATAAAGTTATATAAACATTAATATTAGTTTACTAAATATTAACATATATATCATTTATTAATTATTAATATATTATGTATAATTTATAAATCTTAAGATGTAAATATTATATAAATTATATAGCATGTATATTCATATTTATTTTAACTTTATATAATATATATACTTATATAAACTATACATGATATACTAATAAGACTGAAATATATTTTATTTCAAAATATATTTATATATATTATATTTCATTTACATAAATATTGAAATATCATTTATAATTTAAAGAAATATATATATAAATGACATAATTTGATTATGTATTAATATATTATATACCATTTATAATTTAGAAAAATAATAATATATAAACTACATAATTTGGTGATGTATTAATATATATATATATTACGTAAATAATCTTATATATCATTTATTTTTTAAGTAAATATCAACAATATTATATATAATATTTAAAATATTATTTTTATTTAAAAAATATTAATATATATACATATATTATATAGTTTATAAAATATTAATATTTATCATTTTTAAATTTAACTAAATATTAATATATATTATATACAATTTGTACAAATTTTTAATATATAATACATATTATATATGTGTATATTAATATACTCTTTATAATTTAAATAAGCTTTAACACTTTTTTATTCAAGAACAAATAACAACAAAGGTAATAATCATTATGAATTCTATTACGTTTCTATGTTAGAATTAAACAAACTTCTTGATATAGGGGAATCCCTTACATTTCCTCCACATTCATTTTTCTGATTTCATTATGTTCCCTGTACCTGAAGTGAAAGACTCTTAATTTGTGGTAGCGGGACAAGAAGAGCAATGTTACAATGAAAGTATAAAAGTTAATACATTTGAAGGTGGTTCTTATCAAAAACCGTCGTCATAGACTATGTAAAATACAATATTCTATAGACTTATTATAAAACAAAGACTATTTTAGAGGCGAGTTTTGTAAGGAACCGCCTTCGTACATATGTTTAGAAGCATAAAAGGAAATCTAGAGGCAGTTGCTTCAATAACCGCCTCTAGATGGGTGTTTTTAAAAGCTTTTTTTGTACTAGTACCTCCGTCCAATGGTATTCCCTTTATTGGAAAGTATGGACTCCCCTCCCCCACCCCCAAGGTCAAATTCGTTTTTGAATAACCTTTGAAAGGGTGACTCAAAATTGTCGATAACTTCCACTTGTGGGACATTGTGTTAGCTAAACGATATTAGCTATATAAGCTTGCTTAAAAGAATAGTAATAATGTTTTTTCATTTGTAAGTACTCATGAAGGATGCGGTGGAATCTCAAACAATGGTTGTGGATTCACACTAACAGAACTAGAGCCTTATCAGTTGCCTTAGTTGGATGACACTATAACACCCCCGTCTATTAATCCTAACCCTTGCAGTAATCGTTTCATAACAGTAATTAAAATACAATAATCATAACATTCGCTGCAGAACACTCTCACTAACTAGACGGGTGCCACAACCATCCATCCAACTACTTAACCATCCATCTGCAGTGATGACGAGATTCCCACAGCTCACAACACTTACCAACAACTTGTTACGTCATTTGACTAAAAATAGATTCAAGTGTCATCCTAGGAACTAGTGAGCGTCTAAGTATGAATTTATAACAATCGTGAGTTGGCACATTTAATACAATACCGACAATGTTTATGACAAATCTAAAAATGCCCTAAATCAATTAAGCTACATATACCGCGGAATCCAAAATAACCCACAACCCGCGCTCCGTCATCGCGTCAAACACCTGCAAATAAAATGTCGGTGCCCATGGAGAGCTCAGCGCTTGTCCGAGTATGTTAAACCATGTTATCTTAGTCCCTTTAGGTTACTTAGGTTAATTAGCCATCTTAACATGCCATCCAATTTACATGATGTTCCGGTTTACAAGCGAGAAATAAAAACTGTAAATGCGGGAATGTAAACACCCAACAATTCATACAAGATAATCACAATCCATCAACCGACATATAACATTTAAATATTAAGCAATCCATTTTAATCCCTAAGCAAGGATTAAATCGTCGAGTCGAAAGTCACACTCTCATGGTTACCACCAACACTGGAAGCCACGCTTCCACCAACTCTCTTATTATCTTATGGGTGTCTCGTTAGATGGACAATTTCCCGCTAACCTCACCAAATTTTATTTTAATTGGACAGTAGTCCTATTTGCCAATGATCAGATACCATTGGGCTCCCCTGAGTCTGTGAGGGCAATAACCCGTCTTTTCTTAATTAAAAAGGCCCCACGCGGGTTTAACAATTAAGTGTTATTGAGTCGTCATCTAATTTAACCATCCAATTAGAAAGGAATATCATATGGACATGAAATAGAAATAGCAATATAATCTTCTCATTAATTCCTTTTTCTGAACACATGTAATTACAGCCCTAAAACTATAAATTACATAAAAAAATTACATGAGATTGCCCAAAATGATATTACAAACTTTTAACTAGAAATCTAGGTTCGGGGGCTAGGTTAAGAATTTGGGAGGTGCTTAGAAGCAGTACCCTTATCCCCCGAGATAACTCGGTCTTTAATTTTATCATCGGATTTTAGAAGAAAAATATGAAATTAAATAATAACAATAGAACAATGAGTTATGCAATATTCAAACATGTATAAGCTCTAAGATTTAGAATATGCGACTTTTCCGCTAAAGGAAAAGCATTATGAGGTCCACTCTCACAATTATGAGTTCTCCATCTCCAACCTTTAAGAGGTAAGACGGGATCCCCATCTAATGACAATGTAATTGAATTGCATAAACAATAAAAAAATATAAAAATTACAGCTCTTAAACCTGCTCATTACCTGTGAAGAATATAGACTAGCTATAGCTTCTGTCATAGATAAGAAAAATAATGATTAGTCCAATATATATAAAAAAATAACATGAATAAAAATATAAATGTGTAAATGAAAGCATAAATGTATATTTACGATGTCGAGGGCTCAGGTTACATCATTGCCCAATAAGATAATCAGATCATTTCATCAATTTTTTATTTGTCGTGCATAATGACTTGATTGATGTAAATTTATTGCATGACTCTTTTTCTTTCTGCTCATCAGCATACCAACACTAACAACATGGAGGTTAGTGCAGCTACCATTTCTCATTACTCATAGTAAAGGTAGAGAATAAATAAACTGAAATGACAATCCTTCGAAGGGATTCCTCTAATTTCTGCGGACAATAAGCTAAGATGAATAAAAAAAATAACAATCCACTACAATATAAAACCGAATCGTATTCCGAAGCTGCGATCGAAAATAAAATTAGTTTGACAATTCAGCAGTATATTAGAAAGTAGCAGTGTGTGATTAAACAAGATAATCTGTATGAGCTATTCAGTGTCTACTTGTGGAGTACTCTTTCGATGCTGCAAATGAACAAAATTGCTCCTGGTTGCACTTGCCAATATCAGGGTAGCGTGACTCCAACTCTACTATTGTTCTTGATTGAAGAGGATTTTATCTTTGCTCTCACGCTCTCCCCCATTTTCATGTATCTCTTCTCTGCATTGTATATTTTGTCTCTCTCCATGCCCTTTTCTTCAGTTTTCCTTTTTTCTTTTATAGACACAAGATTAAGTGGGTGAAACGTGAATTCTAACGTATTGAGGAGACGGTGGTTGTAGTGGCTGAGAATGTGGAGAGGAATACAAAAAATAAAAATAAATAAATAAAGATAAAAATAAACAAAATTAAGAAGATGGTAGACATCGGAGGATAAAGTCTTCCAACAATCTGATATATTTTGTTATTCTTATCTTTATTTAGTGAGTAATCAAGAAAATTAAAAGTAGATAAAAAATAAAGTAAATTAAGAAGACTAAAAATATGGGAGTTGTTGGTAAGAGTAAAAAAATGTACGTTATTTTTTTTGAGAGTGGGTGAGTGGGAAAGTATTTATCTACAAAATAAAACTAAAAGAAAATAGAAATAGATATGATAAAACCAACGCCTAATTCATGAATATTAAAAGGCTAGTATGTTCAACGTTTTCTTTTCTTTTGTTGCCTACAAATATGGAAATGATACTAACAAAAAAGGAATAATAGATAAAAAGGAAATGAAATGATAAAATAAACTAAAACAACCAACACTACAATCTTATGAGAATAAAAAAAAAGCTAAATAATAAATTAAAAATACAAAAAGTGTAATCCTTGATAGAAATCCTCGATAAATAGAAATTTAAATAATAAAATAAGCCAAAATAACCAACGTTATAATCTAATGAGAATAAAGAAAGTAATAATTAAAAATAACTAAATGCGAAAAGTGTAATCTTTGTGCCTTGAACTTGTGACCTCTAGTCTAAATTTAATTACAACTACCATCTAACTACAAAAGCTTGTGTGCAAAAATAAATAAAAATATGGTAAAATATTCGGTTTCTACAGATGCCACCATTGACCGAGTTTGATGCAATCAAAGGAAAGGCAATGTACGATGACACTGTAATATTTAACCAAGCTTAGTAGCGTCAAATATTTGAGAATCTGGTAAAATATTCGGTGTCTACAGTGTCTCAAAAGAGAGACGTCCATATGACCGTAGCCATGTGCCAAACAGGAACACCCTCTGCCAATCGATCTAAGACGATCAATTGGATTTCCGCAACGAGAGGTTCCACACTCGGATCCTCTCTGGCGATCACACTGCACAACCTGTTGGAACGGATACATACAAGGATTTCCCGTACATATACCACACCACCACACCATCCACTATTTCTCCATAGTTAATCGTTTTAACCGACTCACCATTATTAGTTTTGAGTTCTTTGGAGAATACATTTTGTTTATTCGATGCCTCATAAGG
The DNA here is from genome assembly GCA_023374045.1 of Limonium bicolor. Taxonomy (NCBI): domain Eukaryota; kingdom Viridiplantae; phylum Streptophyta; class Magnoliopsida; order Caryophyllales; family Plumbaginaceae; genus Limonium; species Limonium bicolor. Next base: position 102,539,809 of record CM041778.1, read on the forward strand.
TCTTACACATACCTAGGAATAGTCTAGGTTATATTCATGTTCTGTGCCAATGCTCTAAGATCGTAATACCGAATCTTTTCTCCTAATTTTTAAGTCTTAGGTAATTAGAATAGTTATCGACAGTGTCGTACTTCGTTACGTCTCACCATCCTTGCTCGTATCGTAGTCGCGTGATATAAAGTATTACAGCGTCCGAAAGAAATACGCGTGCAATAATAAAACGTTTGATCGTCGAGCATATAAAAATCACATAGCACAAATTTCATCATGCATATTTTTTTCTTAAGCATTTAGCACACAATTTTGTCCGAACCCGAGGAAGCCCTCAGGGTTCAGACCACACAATTTAACATACCGTACACCGTTGTCGCCCGCGTGATAACCTCCGTGTAGACTCTAGCGCTCACCGTGCACGCGCCTACCCACTCGTACCTCTGGTATACACGTCGTTCTAACATCATTATGTATACATATATATATCGTACCTACTTAATCAACCTAGACCAACCCGTACTTCCATCCCGTGGTTAAACCTTAATTGATCTCTTGTTCATCTCGATGGTTGTTAACCTTAAGGATTTAGATTTCAGCTACTCGTTATAGTTTACGAGTGCGTAATTGTTGCTACGGTAGTAATACTTATCACATGGAAGTTTTGTTCACGTTTTGTTTACGTAATTGTCGGGTTAGATGCATACGGGAATAACGTTATGTGCGCGCTTGCATGACGTTTAAATATTCCGTTATACGAACCAATCCTCGTAGTTATATTTATGTAGGTGTACGGGCTTATCTATATTATATATATATTAATACATCTACGTATATATTGTAGTTGTAACTATACGTCACTGTTTACGCACTTTTCGCGTGCATGTAAAATATTACATCACTGTAAACATTTACAATACGGTTGTCGTTACATTTACGTTTCCACTTGTAGTAGCATAATATCGTATGTGGCTTGTTATTTATGTTATATCCTCATGCCATGTTACAAGTTCACATGATATAATTTTATAGAGTCCCTCTTATAATATATTCTTTCACACTTAATATAATATCTCGTCACATGTTTTGTTTATTTACATAACCACCCCACATTCCATACTCACTACAAGAAAAAAATGTTTTAGCTACCGATAAATTGCTACTACGCATTTATTGGTATCTAAATTGGAAAATTGCTACTGATTTTTGATGTTACTAACAAAGTGGTTGCTTTTGTGCTACCACAACAACAATGGTATCTAAACTTTTAGCCAATAGCTAAATGTCTACGCCTTACAAGATTGCTACCATCAATAGTAGCTATTTTATTCTGTCCAATAGGAACCACACACCTAAGCAAGCAAGTAGGAGGTGTCATGAAGTCATTGGTTAGGCTTTAAGCTAAAGAACAGCACATGTTCCTTATTTACACTTAAAATAACTTATTTCCATTTGTACCCTTAAATAGCACCAAGAATAGGCTGTAACCAGGTGTATTCACTTCCATTTACACTTACACATTAGTAGGACATGTTACCAAACCATGTGTAGCAAAAATCGGCCAAGGCAAGACAAACAAGCCTTAAGGAAAACCGGGTACATTGATTACTTGTCATGATTAAGTTTTCAGATCATTATGGGAATCCCCCTTGCTGACCTCCCTAGCACTTCCCAGATCTTAGATGTGTTCACGTTAATTATTCAAATCAAGGGTTAAAGGAGAATAGGTGGTAAAGTAAGAGGTGTCACCTTAGTAAAGGTATCCTTAAGGCTAAGTTATCTTCCCCTTTGCCAATATAAGAAGAGCCACGGCCTGGCCTCATTCCTCACATAAATATACTTCTGTAACCTCCTCTAACACAAAGAAACACAAGCCAAGAAGTAGAGCAAGCCAGCCAGCCAAGAGCTCCAAAACCGAGAGCAAGGAGGTGCTAGAACCGAGAAGAATTGAGCAATTTTCAAGGTGTTCTTGGGTGAGTTCTTGGAAGGACTTGGAGTATCCATTTAGCCTATTCAAGTACTTAATCCGTGGTTAAAAGTTATGACAAGAAGAAGTCAGGTAGTTCTTGTGCACAACCAATCTTTCCTTAAGGGTCAATTATGGTGACAGTTTATGTTTCGGCTTGTTTCAGCAGTTTATGCTGCGAATCTATTCAAACTCTTTTCAAGGTTCAAAAGTAGACTTCTTTGTGGTGATTTTTATATATGGTAGGACCAAAGAAAGTCTGGGAATCTGGGTGAACAACCCTTGTTAATTCGGTGTCAATTCTGGTGAAATTTGTGCTTTAACTTGGAGGTAAATGTAGACACCAAAAATTCTCACCCGTTGTTTTTTGAAACGAAAATACAAAAAATAAAACATGTTTTTATAAATAAGACGGTTGTCCCTGTTTTCGATCATAGGAGTTTCTTTTACCAATCTTTAAATCTCACATCCCTTGGGAAAAGGAGCACGAGCTGTCTTTAGGGTAATTTTTTTTATCATATTCCATTTTATACACCTATTTTGCTATGTGGTTTTTTAAGCCGTTCCACTATTTTTATTAATATCTATCATTATTTTATGTATCGGGTTTTGTTTTTTACCCTTATTTTCATACCAGCATAAATTTGAATTTTTATCTATCTTGTCCTATGTGTGACTATTTTAGTTTTCTTTTGGATTTCACTCGCTATCTCACCATCGTCACTCGCATTTTATTTCCATTATACTAGCACCCTTTCATTATTTTATGTTTATTTGTTGGTTATTTCGCCTGTTTATATTTTGTTTATTTTATGACTCTTAGGAAGGAAACATTTCATTGCTATGTGAGAGTAAAACTCATCCATTTTACTGTACGTTCCATTTAGAACAATAGTGTTTTAGAGATGTCGTCCAGTTTAAGCTCGAGCTTTAGTTTTGTTTCTTGCACATATATATTGAATTCTGACATAGCTTAACTAGTTAGAGTGCTCACTCGTGAATCCATAGACCTGGGGTTTGAATCTTGCGAGGGGCGTGGGCGTTTTTATTTCCCCTTTCAGCTTGCAGTAGAAGTCTAGTTTTACTTTCGACACTAGTATACCAAGTTCTGTCATAGTGTAACTGTGTAGTGTACTCTGGGGGCGGGCAATTGCCCCGGGTTCGAACCACAAGGAGAGCATAGGAGCATTTTATTTTTTTGTAGTGCCCGAATCCCGGCCAGACGCGGCCTGTGCTAGTGTTGGACCCGATCTTGTTCTTTATTTATGCCCCAAATAAGGCCCATCTGTTAAGGTTAGCCCAAATGAAGACCCAACTGACCTTTGTCTACAAAAAAACCCTAGACCTATTTATAAAAGACTCATTAAAAACCCTACTGTACACTCTTCTTTCATCGGATCAACCAGCCCTCTACAACCGTCCCATTTTTTGATTATTCTAGACCCTTACGTTCATCAATCCCGACCTTCCCACTACTGGCATGCAAGTTTAAAACCCAGGAGCTCCTTCCCCATTTCCACGATCTTCTCCTCAAAACCTTCTTCCTCTACAATTCACCAAAAGATCCTTGGGTTTTCTTTCTGCTCTGATCGATCCTAACTCGTTCCGAGTGATAGCAGGGTAAGCCGTGAACTCTTCCTTTCTTTCGCGTTCATCAGAGGATTTCAATTCCGCTCCGAAGCTTTCCCTTGCTTTTCGTTTTCTTTTTCGTTCGTTGCATCACTTCTTCTTTTTCTCTCGCCAAAGGAACCGAATGGTGATGGCAAGGCAAGCGCCTAGCTCTGTCGGAAATATGTTTCCGAAGAATGAGTCGAGTTTTTTCATCCTCAGTTATCCCTCTGTTCTTTTTGTGTTTTATGTTTGTTTTGATAGTCATCTCGTCCAGAACCAGGACTTTGAGTCTCGTTTTCATATGTCCCTTGTTCTGGCAAATGTGGAATGTAGGGTTAATTCTATACCCTACATTTGCGTTTTCTTCTTTTTTTTTTTTTTTTTTTTCTTTTTGTTCTTACATTCGTATACTCCTAAACTGGTATAGACCAAGCAGTCCACGAACAGAAAAATGCCTAAGTATAGCGCAAGCTAGAAGTTTGACTTCAGTTGACAGAATGATTATACTGATCTTCTTCCTGTTCCTTTCGATGGTGTGCCCCAACGATCATAAACCTGCTGTTTTTCATGCATTCCTTTCGTTATCTTTGAACTTGTTACTGAGTGGAAAAAGTTTGTGTTGGTTTCGAATAATTTCTGCAATGGTTTATAAGTTGAAATGGGGTCATCAATCCCATTCGATATCATTATGAGTTTGTTAGCTCTGTAAAAGAATGTGGGTGATCATAATCGGTACTGGGTTATATACAATTTTAGTTTGGATCTTATCTTTTATTTTCTGTCATTTTATTGTGTTGAAGAGCTATCAATTTTGACTTGTTTTCGTGAATTAGCTTACACTGAGCTCCCCTCTTCCTAGCCCTCGCTTTGACTTTGGTCTGATTCATTCACTTCAGTACCTTATCTTTTATTGTTTAGTTATATTGCACAACTCAGAGTCTGGTTTAAATTGTACTTAGACGGTAAGAATCTTAACTTAAAGTCTCCGAACTACAGTTTACGGTATGTTCCTGCTGATATTTCTTATTTGCTCAACTTTGACATTGAATCTGCCTATCAAGTGTCGGTGTGGTGTGAGATATTGGTTCAGTATACCCTCTTTCTGTATGGTACCTATTATTGTGCGAGATTAACCCCACAGGAGCCTTAAACTCCAGAAGGACATCTGTTTGCTTAGGCTACTGTTTCTGAATTCTCTCTTGAAACGAGTTCATGGCCGCTGTGAGATCACTGCAATCTGTTTGAGTTTTGCTATCTTCAGTATCTTTAATTTCCTCATTTACTTGCTTCATTTTAACTAATTGTTTGCAACAGAAAACTAATAAAGTTCATTTGTTTGTTTTTGTGTTTGTATACTGATTCTCTTGCAGGGAAGCCTGTGATATTCTTCTTCTTGGTATTTATATTCGTAAACCTTTTGTACTCACTGCGTGTAGATGTGTATGCCTGATTGGTCTGATGAGAATATTTATGTGCTCTATGTGCATGTTGTGCATATTTACGCAGGATCTTTATACTTTTTTCCTTCTTATTGCATCAGTGCTTAATTTAGACTTAGAGTAGCTTAAAAAGAGAATGGAATAAAAGCATGAATGACCCACCTCTGTCTGGACGGTTATAATAGCAGGCAATGAATAGTAGTTCATTTGTTCCCGGTTGAAATTTTTTTAGGGTTAATCTAGTGTATGTCCGTCTCTGATCTAGGTGATGTGTGTGTGTAAAGGTTAGAGAAACGTATTAATCCTGTAACATGTGATATGCTGATAAAAGCGATGAGTCGGTGTTTTAACTGATAAAAAAGCAATGGCTATGGAAACTCTGAGAAAGATTTGAAAAATAGCTAGTAACCCACGTTAGGATTCACAAGTCCTATTGTTTTTTTTAGGACGAGACTGATTAGTCTAGAATAAAGAGTATTTTTCATTTCTGATTTTGTTACAGTGAGTGTACATTTTTTTTCTCGGTATACTTATTCTTTTTGAACTACTCCTCTGTTTGTAACCTTTGGCTGACCATCGAATGATAAAATAGTGTGAGAATAACAATCGATTAGCAACCCATACAGTAAGGTTCATTTTGTTGATGCTTTCTTGAGAGTTTTAGGTTGAATAAATCTGGCTTGCTACCCAGACGTTAAAAGTTTCACTCCTTGTATATATTACTCAGTTTTTGCAATCTTTTTTGTCTGTTAACAATTTATTTGGCTGGTTTTCGTAATCCATGTCCATGTGTTATATATATTTTGCAATCTCTGAAATCCTTGTCTACGTATTGATTTACCTTGATGGCTCATTTTCTTGTTAATATCGTTGTAAACGTATGGGCCTGTTCTGTTTGGGCCTGCATAAACTTGGGCCCAAATCTAGCTTAGTTCAGATCCAGCCCATAACTAGCCAAACTGGGCTAGGACAGGTGGCCCTAGACAGCCCATTAGGATGACCCCTTTAGTGGACCCTTGGGGCCCACTCAAGAAAAGCTTTTAGGATCTAGGGCTTGTCTCACTCAAACGGGCCGTAGAGTCCGGTCGGGTGAAAACAACCTTTACCTTTATAAAATTTTTCAAAACCACCCATTTATTAAGATAAAAGTCATATAATTAGATTAAAAAAATGTGAACAATCGGCTCTCATGCCTACTCTTCTCGGATTAAGGTTCTGGCGCATTTCCAACTGTATATATATAAAGAGAGAAGGAATTCAAATGGTCTCTCTAAAAAAAATAATCATCAATCTTGTTTTCATTTAGCAAAAGTCTTTAACATCCTTTCAAGACCCTTTGATTTTTTCAACAAAGCTAATCTCGGCCCATGTCATTTTGGCCCAAACCCACTTCCTAAAACCACTTGTCACTCGTCCACTTCAGTTCCAGTCCACTCAAACTTGGCCCAAGTCCATGAAATGGCCCAAACCCATATCTTAACCCAACCTGGTTCAAATGCCTTGACCCAACCAATGCTCCAACCCATGAGCCAAAATCCTACCCATTACTACTTTAATTCCAAATTCACAGATCTAAATAAAATCGAAACAACCCAAAACCCCAAAGAAATTGACTCATCCCTATTCTGACCCGAACCAAACCCACATTAAGCCCGGTCCAAATTCACTTCAAACCCGGTCCAAATCTACCTTGACATGACCCAAGTCCACATTTGACTTGACCCAAGTCCACATTTGACCTGGCCCAAGTCACACGTTTGACCCGGCCCAAGTCCACATTTGACCCGGTCCAAGTCCACATTTGACCCGGTCCAAGTCCACATTGACCCGGCCCAAGTCCACATTTGACCTGGCCCATGCCCAATTTGACCTGAGGGCCAAAAGGACTCGGCTTAACTCCACAAAACTGGCCCAACTCCACAAATTGACCTGGTCCACAAAAAACTGATTGACTAGACCCGTTAGCTTAACCCAGACTCATTGACCTGGCCCAGACCCGTTGACCCGGCCTGAACCCATATAACCTACGGCCTAGTCTTGAAAACCTACAACTCAATATTAAAATCCAAGACCTGGCCTATTTCAATATCCGGCCCATTTCCCAAACCATCCCAAATTAAAATTCATAAACCTGGCCCAAGCCTAATTCAGACCCGAGGCCCAAATACCAATCGGCTCAAAAGCCCAATTCGGTCCACAGCCTAATCACCCCAAAAGCCCAAATTCCAATCGGCCCAAAAGCCCAACCTGGCCCAAGCCCAATTCAGACCTGAGGCCCAAATTCCAATCGGCCTAAACGCCCAATTCGGCCCATTGCTTAATCACCCCAAAAGCCTAAATTCCAATCGGCCCAAAAGCCCAATTCGGCACACAGCCCAATCATCCCAAAGCCCAAATTCCAATCGGCCCAAAAACCCAATTCGGCCCATATCCCAATTCGGCCCATAGCCCAAACCCCCATTGGCCCCAAAGTCTAATCCGGTCCAATTTTGACCTCTAACATTGACCTCCAACTTGAACCCCCAACTTTAACCAAGCCCGCCTCTGACCTAGCTCGACTTTGACCAAGACTGATTTTAACCAAGCCCATATAACTTGGCCCAATGCTTAGAATAGGCCTAAGTCCACAAATCAATCCCTTTAGTCTAAACACCACAAGTCCAAAATAAGATCCCAATCAAAGCCCAAATCCACAAGAAGGATCAAGTCATAAAAAGCCCAACCACAAAAAATCCTAGAGCCACAAAAATCAAACCAAGTCCACAAAAATCAAACCAAGTCCACAAAAGCCAAACCTTGACCCGAACTTTGACCTTTGACCAGAACTTTGACCTTGACCCGAACTTTGACCCAAACTTTGACCTTTGACCCGAACTTTGACCTTTGACCCGAACTTTGGCCACCAAGTTTAATTCAACTCAAAACCAATTCAACTCAAATCCGATTCAACTTAAATCCGATTCAACTTAAATCTAATTCAACTTAATTCCGATTCAACTCAAATCTGATTCAACTCAAACCCGATTCAACTCAGCCCGATTCGACTCATCTTTAAGATTGCTCATTCTATTTTATTCTATTATAGTTTTATTTGCATTTTTTTATTTTATTCCTACAATTCAGAATGACGGGCAGGCAAACCTTGAGTGAATATCAGCAACCGTTAGTTGAGGGAAGACCTTCTACTATTGTTCTTCCACAAGTTACGACAACTAAATTAGACTCCTGGCAATTTAAAACAAGTTACATTACCACACTTTACCACGAGGGGCAATTCAGTGGGCTAGACTCGGATGATGCTCCACATCATATTTCTTCATTCCTAGAATTTTGTGGTTCATTTAATAAGACAAGAAATTTAAACGAGCGCATCCTTCTATAATTGTTTCCCTATTCTTTGAGAGATGGAGCCTCCAGGTGGTTAAGGAGTCTACAACCTCATAGTGTTCATACCTAGGCTGATCTAGCAAACAAGTTCCTAGCCAAATATTATCCACCATCCAAGACCAGAGAAAAGATCGGTGAGATTAATAACTTTTGTTAGGACCCAGGAGAGTCACTTTATGATTCATGGGATAGGTTCAAAGAACTTCAAATTGCATGTCCACACCACGGTATGAGTGATAGGGACCTTTTTTGCCATTCTTTAATGGTTTAAGTGACTAATAAGCCTTTGCTAAATTCTGCTTCTAGAGGAAATTTTATGAGTAAGACAGGTGCAGAAGCAATTGAGCTCCTGAATCCGGTGACCGAGAGCACCAGACAGTGGTGCAAGAACAAGGGAAGAGGTGAGCCAAAGAGAGATGCAGGTATGTATAATCTTCCCCCACAGGATCATGTATCTGCTCAATTAGCTGCTCTAACTAAAGTTGTAGAAAAGTTAGCCTTGAATCAGGCACGACAGCAAACAGTGAAGGCAGCTACTTCTTCGCCTTTCTTGACTCCTTGTTGTGAGAATTGTGGAGGTGCCCATGAGACCTTCAATTGCGAGAGCCCTGGTTTTGTTGGAAATCCAAAAGAGGTAAATTCGATCAATAACAGACCCGGTAACATTTACTCTAATAACTTTAACTCTAACAGTTGGAGGAACAATCAGCAACCTCCGTGGAGAGGTAATGATCAATCTTTTGATAATCATGCTTATAATCAGAATAATAAACAATCTTATCTTAATAGACAGCAGGGACACGTTTAGAATCCCTAGGGAGGAAATAGCAAGATTTAGAGCATGCTAGAGGAAATTTTGAAACAAAGTCAAGCTACAAATGCCAGGTTTGGGGATATGGATACCAAGTTTGCTGACCAGGCCTACATAAATTAGAGTGTAAAAAGATAGTTAAGTCAAATGTCACAGTAGTTAGCATAAATGCAAGTAGGGCCACTTCCAAGTCAACTGAAGCAAAATCCGGTAGAACATTACAAATCAATAACATTGGATGGTGAGAAGTGACCAGAACCTAGTGCTTCTGAAGCTACAGAAGAAACTCTTAGGCATGAAATTGTAGAAGTTGAGGACTCCAATAGTAAAGTAGAAAAATCCAAGGAGGAGGAGTCTCTTGAAACTCAACCTACTTTATTTTCTTTTTCTGATTCTCGAATTGCATTAATAAAATCTTTGCCATATACTGCTCCAGTTTTAATGAGTGATTATGATAAGCAATTTGAGAAATTTCCTAGCTTCATGGAACCATTAACTGCTAAAATATTCTTTGAATATATTTATAATAGGATGCTTAATTATGCTAAATTTTTGAAGAATCCCATATTTGATAAACATAATTTATAGGACAAGAGACAGTGGAGTTGACAGAGACGGTCTCAGCAGTCCTTCTAAAGAAACTCCCTTCAAAGCTTGGTGATCCTGGACTCCCCATCATACGTTGCTCTATGAAAAGGTAAATTATGGTAAAGGTTTATGCGATCTAGGTGCTAGCATCAACTTAATGCCTTTATCAGTTTTTAATAACTAGGAGTTGGTCAATGTTCCTCTACTTCCATTCGATTGCAATTGGCTGACAGCTCCATAGTTTATCCAAACGGTAAGGTATAGGACCTAATAGTGACAGTAGGTAAATTTTATTTTCCTGTTGATTTCATCGTTGTGGATATGGAGGAGGATTCAGAAGTGCCAATTATCTTAGGTAGACCTTTTATGCGCACTGTTCATATTTTAATAGATGCAGAAGAAGGGAACATAATATTGCGTTACCATGATGAGTAGGTATCTTTTGATATGACTCATAATAAGAGAAATCTTGCAGGAGTTCAATTTTGTTCTAGTATAGCTGTTGTTGACTCTTCAGTGTAGGAGATAGGATTGCAGAGAGAGCCTAAGGTGCCTAAAACTTTTTCAAAGATCACCAAGACATGTAAGAAAACTGAGGTGCCAGTCAAGAAGAAACGTTCTTCTGCTGCCTACATGAATGAGGTGCCGGATAAAAGTAAGGATCATATTTATTTTGCTTGTCCTGATGACTCTCATGATGAAGTATACACCCCCAAACGAATACGACAAAAGAAGAAAGTGGAAAAAGTTTGGCGGGTTAAGCGGATCCTTCAACCATAAAGAAGATGTCTAGTGGATCCTGTTAAGCGTAACCCTCCTGATTCAACACGTGGCAATGGAATGACGTAATCGAGGGAGAGTCTAGCCAAAGAATATAAAGAAGGACGGCTGACTGGGAGCCAACCCAGTGGTATTCTTTAAGTTTTTGTCTTATTTTTATTTTGGTTTCCAAATTTCTTTTAATTTATTTCATTAACTTCTTTTCTAGTTTACATTTAATTAGCACTCACTCATAAGACAAGGTTATGCTTGTGCTACTAATGCAACGCTTTCTAGCGCTTTGTGGTGTTTTACTAAGTGTGTGTAGGTGAGAATTTTGTGGTATCCCCAAGGCTAGACACTTACTTCACAACAAGTGTGAGGAAGATTCCTACCCTGGTAAAGGACTCAAGTGTGAGGAAGGTACCCTTCCTCAATCTGAAGATTTCTACCCCGGTGAAGGACTTAAGTGTGAGGAAGGTGCCCTTCCTCAATATGAAAATACCAGAGGAGTTTTTGTGTTTCTTTTCACTTTTGTTTCAGTCCAGTTTACGCTTTGCATGAATCAAGTTCATGAGATCTTTCACTAACCCTTGATGAGTTTACAATATTTATAAAGTCCTTTTCTTGGTTTTAATTCGTGAACAATGAGGACATTGCTCCTTTTAAGTGTGAGGAAGTAGGGGTACTTTCTAAATATTGACAATTGCACTTAATGCCACATTTATTTTTGGGTTTCCTCTTATTTTGAAAGGATTGCTTCTTTTAAATGCCAATAAATATTGAATATTCAGGTGTGAAATTTTTTGTCGAGGTTTTGTGAAATACCCTGAACTTAAATATAAGGATTAAAATTAATCTAATACGTATTTAAGGGCCTAATGACGCCTAAGTAATATTGGTAAGGGAAAATAAATCCAAAAGAAATGGAGAAATGCTTAAAAAGCGAAAAACACTAAATAAGCATTAAATAACCATAGGAGGTATGAGACCTCGGTTAGAGTATTATATGAATTCTAAAGGCTTAATAAGACCTAAATAATATATGGGAACAAATCTCGAAAAAAACGGATCCTTAAAATGGATTAAAAACACTAACGAATATTAAAGCGCGTTTTTCGAGGTAACCGGGAAAACGTGACTTTAAGCAGGTCAAATAGACTCGTAATAATGTTGGTCAACTAAATAGTCATTAATAAATATTAGTGAAGGTATACAACCAATAAAATCAATAAAACGGGGAAATAGTAAAAATTGTCAAAAACGGGAAGTTGTGGGGCGAGAGTGTAATTAAAATAAGTTAGTGTGTCCACTTTTAAAATAAGAATGTAAGTGTGTGTGTGTGCTGTAGCAGCCGGTTCCCTTCTCTCTCACACACACCCTCTTAATTCCCCTTATTTGCAAAAGACAAAACCATTAAAAGTAAAAAAGTAAAACCTCTCTCCTCACTCACTCACAAAACCCCGTACCGCATCTTCTCCTTCCTTTCTATTCTCTTCTCTCGCGACTGTAATGGTGATTTGAAGCAGCCACCCACAGAGCCATCTTCTTCTTCATTTTTGAAACCTCAAACCATCACCAAATGCTACAAAAACCATACCGTTGAATTCGTATCGTCAAGGAGATCATTCTCCACCCTTCAAATATCTAAAACCACCAACTTTATTTTTGAGGGTATTATCGGTTAGGAGCTTCAAGAGCACCATTGCAAGATCTATATTCTTCTCCATGTTCTAAGGTAAGAAGTAGACCAAAGCTTCACTCTTGTTCATCTTTCCTTGCAAAAAAATACAAAACTCACGTAAACCCCTATTCCATTGTTAGCCGGTTTTGGTGTTCCATCTTGAGGGTTGAAGCCTTGTCATTTCCTACTCCAAAAACTCCATTAGAAGCTCAAGGTAAGATCTCCTAAGAGTTTAAGTAAGTTCTCATAAGTTAGGGTTTAAAACCTACGTAGGAAATTTACTAGTTATGGGTGTGTAAGTTTGTGCCTTGTTACATGGTGTAGCTTGGTGTAAATAAATCAAGAAAACAAAGAAGGAAAGAGGAGCAAGTAAGGAGAAGGAGGGGAAAAGGAAAAGAAACAAGGAAACCAAGGTAATGAGAAGCTCTGTATAATTTTAATGTTCGTGTATGTATAAATGTATTACTGTAACATTGTCTAAGCCACTGTAACCGTAGGAAAGGAATGGAGTAAGTTGATGTTAATTGAATTTGTAGTTTGAAACCTTTGAGAAACAAATAAACAAGTGCTAGGTGTAAATGGTTAAGTGTAAGTAGTAAGTGTGCAGTGATATTTAGGATGTGATGTGAGAATAATGCATGTGTTGTACAGGTTGTGAACATATTGAGGGTGCAAAATTATGTGGTGAGAACACTTAGAAATGTAGGGAACCTCTGTCAAAATTGGTTTAGGAATGGAGTGTCTTGTGTGCTGTTAGAAAAGAAAGAAACAGAAGAGAATTTCAATGAAGCAAAGAATGGGATTTTTCACTTTGTTGTGTAACAGGAAAGGAAATGTAGTTGAGTGGAGTGTAAATGGTAAAACGTGAGTTGTCAAACTAAGTTAGGATGGATTGAGAGTCATTGAGTTAGTGGGAAGAAGAATGGGAAGGTCTGTAGCATTTCTGGAAGAAGTAGAAATAGTAATAAGAGGAGGAAAAATTACAGTAAGAGTGTTAATGTAATAGATTTTTATAGTGTTGGATTAGGCTAGTTTAAAATGCTTAATCAATGTCAAAACATGCTAAATTATATGTGGGAATATTAGGGAAGAGATTGGAAGAAGTTTGGAATGGAAACAAACTCAAAAACGTATATATATTGCAATACTGTAACTAGTCCGGGTTTGCAAACCAGCACACAAACCCGGACTAGCATGAAAACTCGACAGAAAGTTTTACAGAAGGAGTGGTCCGGGTTTACAAACCAAGACACTAACTCGGACCACCCCAAAAACATACCCGTAACATACCAAAACAAGTGGTCCGGGTTTGCAAAGGAGTACACAAACCCGGACCGTGCAAAAAAGACACCCGTAACTTATAACAACAGGTGGTCCGGGTTTGCAGATAGGGACACAAACCCGGACCAGTAGTTTTTCACACCCGAGGACTTTTGCAAAGTAGTGGTCCGGGTTATAAACCCGGACACTACTAAAATTCTTCCAGAATGTGTTTTAAAGCTATTCTAAGGCAGGGTAAGGATGGGTAATGATTGTATAAGATGATTAAGACATAATTAATGATGTTTAAAGGTCATTAAGGCCATAAACAATCTTAGAAAATGATCTTATGTAAGTAACATGAGTAAAGGTATTTGAACAATGAAGAATTAGTAAGTGTAAACTAGGAAACTTAGGAAAGTAATAAGTAAGGTTAATTATGGATAATTAACCATTCAACTGTATGTATGTGATAGGATTCAAATAGTTGAACACCGAAGGGAGTCGGTGAGTCCAAAGTCAACGATGAAAGGTATGATTTCTTCATGCCCTGTATCCTAATCTGGTTACCCCGATTTGTGTGCTTATTTGATCACATAATAAGATAAATGCATGAATCGGACTATACTGCACCTACTTGTGCTTGTTTACATTGTTCTTGATATTTGTCTTGAACAATAGTTTGTATAATTCATGAAATATATGAATGATGATGAAGTGTATTTGTATCTCGTAGTGTACTTGTATATTGTATTGTATTTTGTATGGGTGTGTATATGAACAATACAATGTGTATGTGGCTTGGATGTTGACTTCTACTAAATTCCTAACTATCTAACTCCTAACTTAAGTGAGTAAATTGGAATGAGTAGAAGTCCGATATAGCTTCGGCCACGCGTGAGGATGAGGAGACACAAGAGGTTGGATCCGATTCCTGACTCTTAAACTGGTCCGCGGCCCAAACCCCTTAAATGGGTAGCATCCCGGATTGGTGAGTCAAGTAAATCTCGGTGGTGGGACGGGAGTAGTCCCCGGGCCGGAGGTCCCGACGACTTAACATGAGTAAGAGTAAGTAAGTAAGTATGTATGAGTATGAGTATGTATGCGTAAGTACTGTGGAACGAGTAAAAGAGTAATCTCCACTCGATTAACCCGGGTAGACCAACATGAGCTAACAAGTATGGTGGATTGTGTGGAGGGTGATTTTTCGGTATGGGGGGGGGGGGGGTCTATCTAAATATGGTCTGACTAAAAAGCCTAGATCCTAGAAACTGCCATTCTGTGGAAGGTGAAAACCCGTTATTCTGGCATCCTCAAATACCTACTAAATCGTCCGTCTTTCCCAGAAAGCATAAGGGGAGTGCAAGTGAACACTACACCCGCTCTCAATGGGCCCACGTGGACTTATGCCCCTAAGGGCGGAAATTGACTAGAGTCGCCACCTAGTTTGACCTAAGCTACTAGGAAGGAAGGGAAGGAGGGTTCTAAGAACCGTTGGTTGACTCTGAATTTGTTGCTTATGGATAGGACTTATCTGGTCATTTGCAGAGATTCTGTGTGGGTTCGCACTGGGTTACACCCCTTAGAAGTGGCAACGACCACGACTTCGGATTGGTGCCCGAGGAAACCTCGGTCTCCAATTGCCGGGATTGCCTTCTTTCAAAACCTTTTTATAGAGATTCATTTAAAAGCCAAGGATATGATTAGGACGGGAAGAGAGAAAGAGAGTGGATGGGACGAGCTTTTCTGCCAAGCTAGCGCCAAGAAGAAGAATTGATGAATTCGAATGAGCATAGAATGAAAGACTGGGAAAATTCGGAGGTTGAGGAAATGATTAAGATGGGAGTTTGATTTTGAGAATTAAAGAATTCGAGGGTTTATGGGAGTCAGAGGGGATTTGAATGTTTGGTGGACATGAATACCGCCTTAAAGTTGGAAAGGGGTTTTTTGAATTGGAAAGGGGTCGCACCCTGTGTGGGTTGCCTACGTACTCAACTCCCTGTTGAGATCAGACCTTACGTAGTTCAGAGTTTTTTGGGTTTTGGGAGTTTGGAGTTTTGAAGTTTTGGGTGTGAGAGAATGGTCTGTGAGACGCTCAGGTCTATGAGACGGTTGGGATGTTCATGTAGTGGGAGGTATGGGCTATCAAGGTCTGTGAGACGCTCGGGTCTGTGAGACATTTGAAACTGAAAATGGTGGGGAGATTGAGATGTGTCTGTGGGGCACTCGGGCCTATGAGACTATAGAAGTTTGGAAGAGGTCGGGATTCAGGAGATGTTTCGAGTTTGGAATGATTTGAATGAGTATGTGAGGCAATTGAAGTTTGAGTAGAAATCCCGAGCTTTTCGGATTTGAGGTTATGAAAGGGTTGATGTTTGGGATGTTTCGAATTTAGAGTGAGATGATGGTGGACTGAATTGTTTGGAGGAATGATTGTCAACATTGTCTCTCTTAAAGTTATTGAAACCGAAAAAATCATTTTTTGTTGTAAAAGGGCGGATAATCCCGGGGGATTACCCTATGTACCCCCTCGAACACGACACTTAATTAATGGTAAGTGCCGAGGCTCGAAAGATGGGGCAATGAATTTATGTCGAAAAAATAGGATTTAGAGAGAAGTATCATGAGTGGGATACTCTCGGTCAAACCCTAATAACGTCTCTAACTCCCGAGTTTAAAAACGTTAAAAACCGAAAACATTGAAATCGAGCGGAAGGGAGTCAGATGATTCTAAAATCCCGGCTGCAACTAGGAAGGTCGTTACTTCCCTAGCACCCCGCCTTGTAAAAATCTAGGCTGCAATTAGGGGAGGTTTGTCACCTAATGCCCCGCCTAAAGAGATCCAGACTGCGACAAGGGAGGTTATGACCCCAGCGCCCCGCCTCGGATTTTATTTTGGAAAGGGAAACAAGTGATGTTCTAACCATGAAGGAATGTTTTGAAGGGGTCAGACATTTCTTGTTCCCCGAAAATGGTTTAGTTTTGAGTTTGAAAACTGAGTTAGAAAATCTTTGAAGTTGTTCGGAATTCTCGTTGAAGAAACACTGATTTGAGAAATGTTTTAGGAGAAAACTTTCTGTATATGTGAGAAGAACTTTCTGCTTTTTGAGAAGAGTTTTCTGTGATGTGAGAAGAGTTTTTCCTTTAAAATTTGACAAAATGACTTCTTTAGGAAGTTTGAATAAAATGATGGATTGGAATTCTTTTTTGGGATTTTTGAATCAAAGCTGAATACTGAGGAATGTTTTTGGATTTTTTGGAGTTTGAATGGGATTTAGAAGTTGAGTTTGAATTGGATTTTGATTGTGAACTGAATGGGATTGGACTGAATTGAATTGGACTGAATTGAATGAATTGAAATGAGTTAGGTTTGAATTAGGTTGAATTGAATTTGGGTTAGGGTTGAAAAACGAGTCGAGTCAAAGTTAGACCGGGTCAAAGTTGGATAGGTCAAAGTCAAAGGTCAAAGTCGAGGGTCAAAGTCGGGATGAGTCAAAGGTCAAAGTCGGGATGGGTCAAAGTCAAAGGTCAAAGTCGAGGGTCAAAGTCAGGGGTCAAAGTTGGAGGTCAAAGTTGGAGGTCAAATGGACCAGATTGAACTTTTGGGTCAATTGTGATTTGGGCCCTGGGGTGATTGGGTTGTGTGCCGAATTGGACTTTTGGGTAATTGGGCTGTGGGCCGATTGGAATGGACTTTTGGGCCTGATTTGGACCTTGGCTTGATCTGGGCTTTGGATTGGGTTTTGGGCTGAGTTGACCTTTTAGACCAATTGGGATTTAATGGGCCGAGTTGAATTTCAGGCTGATTTGGATTGATTGGACTTGACTATGGATCTGGTTTGAGGGTGGGTTAAAATGGGCCTTATTGTTTTTGGGCTGAAGTGAGCTTTTGATTTTTGGGCTTGATCTAAGCCTTGGACTTCTTATTTGAAGCAATTTGGATTTTTGAGAAATGGGCCAAAGACGAGGCTTATTGATTTTGAGCTTGATTTGGTTTTGGGTCTTGTTTGAGCCTTTGGGCTGAAGTGAGCTTATTTGGGCTTCTGGGCCGAATTGGGCCTTATTTGGGCTTTTGGGCCTTGGGCTAATGAGTTTTGGGCAAGGTTTGGTTTGGGCCAAAATGGGCTGTGGGCCGGATTGGGATGTGGGCCGAGTGGGCTTCGGATTGGGCTTGGGCCTCAGATTGGGCTTGGAAAGTTTGGGAAGAAATGATGAATCAAATTGGGAATTTTGAGAGTGTTTTTATTAATACATGTTATTATAATAAGATGTGGTTTGGGTCTAGGGATTACCCAGTTTATTAGGTGGGACCATGGCTCACCTAAATCTTAGGGTTCACCCTCTATCCTAAGGCTTGGACCTAAGGTCTAGTAACTAGGGCTTAATAAATAGATTAATAAACAATAAGACTAAACCAACAAATTACAAGTAGATAAAGATACGACAGTATATGTACGGTATAAAAAAAATGAAGAGCAAACTCGTAGTGAACTAACGAACCAATTTTGATGAAAGAATGGCTACCCGAATTTTAGGAAATCGTTTTTTGTTGCTCAAGAAGCCAGTTCAAATTTCTAATCGAATTTTACACTGCGAAAACAGGAGTAACCACTAGTCGAAGGAAAAAAAAACGATTGGTCATGTCTTCTATTCTGATCTTTTTTTTTACCCTTCACAGATTGAGCCATCCCTAGTCACGTAAACGAGGGGAGAAAAACAATCGAAATTTAGATCTCAACCTCAATTAAAACTTGGTTCCAATTACAAAGCACAAAACTCCCGCGGTTCTAATATCAGCAAGGGAAACAAGAGTGCGCAACAGTGGTAGCTGAAATACCCCAAATATAAATAATATTATTAAATCATTATTTATTGGAATATAATCCAAATATAAATCATTTCACGTACGCATGCAAAACCATGCATGAAAACGTTACGTAAAAATAGTCGTTTCACCATAAACGCTAAAACGCCTTAGAAGCATATGGTCAAACATGACCTTGTATGACCCTCTAATATTCAAACCAAATGGTCATACAATTATTATATGAATATATAAATATATTCCCTAAGCTATATTCAGTCAAAAACGTAAAACGCTCGGGAGTGCTCACGCACGCCCCTTAAAGCACGAAAAGTCCGGAGGAGTGCCGAGGTGGCACGAACTCCTATAAAATTGATTCCTTGAGTTCCTAACATCATTATTATATAATTATAAAGAGAACCCACGAAGTGGTTTCTCAAAATTCAGCAAAAACCACAGGAGGATTTCTTAGCGCTCCTTTTTGGCCCGGGAGTGTCCCGATGGCCCGTAAATTATGTCACGGGTTGATATAACCCCATATAACTCAATGTAACATCTTAGTATATGTTTATTTACTATAATAAGTGTTTACAAACACTTGGAACTCATAAAAACAATTGGTTTCCCAAAATTTCCTTAGAGCACAAAAACACACCTTCGGGTGTCACGAAAATGCGTTTTACGCAATTACCTTGTAGTTTTTGACATGCCACGAATTGGTAATATTAAATAGGGTTAAAATGACCTTCTAAATCAGTTGGTGTGACTAGTCAACAAGACTCTCTATAGGGGCCGATTTTGAGAGCAAAAACTAGTATAAAAATTGCATTAAAAGTTTATAAAAGCATAGAACATGGTGACTCACCTTCCCATGTGTTATATTACTTAATGTAAAAGTATGTAGGTCTCATTTGACCAGCAAGCTGTCGAAATTAGGCCATGGAATAAGGCCATGTGAGCTAGAACAAAAACAAATGAGAAAAAGTAAAAAGTAGATCTAGAATTCACTTTTCTAGATTCCTTCTTTTCCATGTGACCTAACATGCTTGTCCTTGGCTCTTCAATGTCAATTAAGACACCCCATTTGACCCTTGAATTCGTGACTCTACAAGGGAGGAAGAAGACAAGCCTAACTTAGAAAAATCAAAAGAATAACTTACCTAAATTACCTTGTCTTCTAGCTCACAATTATTTCCTTTCCAACTCTTGCCTTGTCACACCTCACATGTCCGATTTCTATGCTGGAAAAGAGGACATTTATTGAGCCAATCAACCATGAAATAAACTAAGAAAAAGTAAAGTCATTTGACATTAAAAATTGACAAAACAAAATCAAATTCCAATTGCCCTCTTTCATTTACGTGAGCTAGGTCTCATTTCCCTCCTTGCACATTTCCTCCACGGTTTGGTAAGGCTCCCTCCTCTCTCTTCTAGCTTCATCTTCTTCTTTGAAGCTCTTAAGTCCATTAATGGAGTTTTAACTTCTATCTTCATCTTTAAGGTAATTTCCTAGCATTTCTTGGCAAGTCTTGAAGCAAAACTCTTCCTAGCATAACAAGGTGTGTTCGGCATCAATTAGATCTCCAAGGGGGTTGTCCAAAACAACATTAATCCAAGGAGCATCTCAAGGTTATCTTAAGGTAGGTTTCAAAGCTTGAAATCCTTAAAACACATTTTTATGTGTAACCAAGTTCTACCTCTTGTAAGTCTCTTTTTTCTTCATTTTGATGAAGGAAAACTTGTTCTTCACCTACCTTAGGGGTGCCGAATTTATAAGGAGAAAAGTCTAAGGTAAAGTCTTGTAAAACTACTTCCAAATCTACTTAAGATCTTTATTCAAGATCTAACTCCTAAACACCTTCACTCTTGCATAAAACCGAAGAGGAGCATGAAGTTTACCTAGGAGAAAGCTTGGAGATTCAAGAAGAAGTTCAAGCACTTAACCACCTTTGTTAAGAAGTAAGTTTACTAAGTAAATCTTTATGTTATAAGCTTTGTTAAGCTTCTAAAATTGTACAAAAATTATGTACATCTCCTAGGCTAAATAATACCGAAACTATATGGTTTTATATGCCAAAAATATAATCTATAACATATATAGAAAATATTTACCTTAAGACACATTTTTGTGTCACAAAACTTATTTATGTTACAAAAAAATAAGGCCGAAATGTCTAGGGCAAAAAATGTTTTATTTTGAGCTAAGAATCAATATAAGACCTTACAATAATTTATACATGAGTTATATGACTCCTATGAATTTATGTATAATTATTATGACATATAAATCCACTTTTATATACTATATGGTCACTAAATATTTATGGCCGAATGCTCTAATTGATAAATGGGTTTTAATGACCTACTTAGGTATATAAACTTATATTATAAAGTTTGGAGAGTTAAAAATATTTTATTAGTGCTTAAATGGCTAATTAATTAAGTTATGTGGTTTAAATGTAATTTTTACAAAGTTTAGTGGATTTATTGTGGAAGCCGAGAGTTAAAGGGGCACTTGGTGTAATTATATATAATATAAGGTTAGGAATCAAGTTTAAGAATTTAGATAATTTAAACAAGCTTAAAATAACTTTTTATTAAGTTTTGGGCTATTATGTAATTTATAAAAGTTGTTATGAAAGTTTAGCATTTATTAGTGGGCGAATTCATAATTAAAAGATTTATTAGGCTCATTTCGAAATTTTGAGGAATTAAATATTTAGACTTTAGTTTATAAGTTATTAAGAAACTATTATAAAGTTTTGGGATGAAAGTGTAATTAAGGAAGAATAAATGACAAAGCCGAATTACTTTGGGGTTAGTTTGGTAATTTAAGAATTTATATATATAATTCGGCATTTATGAAGAATTAAAATTAAAACTATAGTTTATAAGACATTATGTAAAGATTACAAGATTTTGTGGCTAAATTGCAATTATAGAAAGTATATAAATATGCCGAGATTTGAGGGGCTAAGATGTAATTCTTGAAAGTTATAATATTATAAGTTATGTCCAAAAGATTAGTGGTGGTTTTGTAATTTAATTAGATGAGGAATTAAAACTATGTTATATAAAGAGATTAGAATTTAGGTGTAAAGTTTATGAATTAATGTGGTTGTTTTGTAAATAACCGAAATACAAGTTTAAGAATTTAGATTTAAATAAATATAGGTCCTATATGGATATTGGAGGATTTAGAAGAAAGAATTTTGATTAAAGGAATTATGGAATTGAAACTATGGCTTACATGGTTATAAGGAATTAAAAGATAAACAATAAATATTATTTATGGTTAAAAGGAGAATAATAAAACTATAAGAATTTTATGTCTATGTATGACATATAAATATAGTTAAGAAATTATAAGTTGTTATGTCACCTAGACAAATAAAATAAACAACAAATGCAATGAACACATATATGTGCATTAAAGGATGTATAAATAAATCAAAAGGAATAACAAATAAGTTATACATTAAATCATGAGGTAATTAAAAGAAATAAACCTCACATGAAATAACAAATACGAGATTTGTTAAATGATCCAATAGAATTATTATATAAGGGTAACATAAATTAACCCTCTCAGTCAATCCTATTCTAGGACTCTGTTTGACCAGACGTTGACCGGGAATTAAACGAGTACAGTCTACGGTGAACGGTATGGGATTCTTGCAACCTGTTTTCTACCGGATTACACCGGCTTGTGTGCTATCTGTTGTTTGAAATAACGACCAAGATAATTAATGTAAACTGTTGTTTTACTCTTGCACACTGTGATATTATTTTATGTGCGTGAATGTTGCTGACTACAACGTGTATGTCCCACGCATACCAACACTACTATACCAGTGGATTAAATACCTGTGTTTTAGTATACCGAGGACTTGTACTCAAGTCTCTCACTAACTTCACTTTATAACAAACGTCATTATCCTAAACGTGATAATTGACAATACACATTGTGTTCTTGTTTAACGTCTTTATATGACACTTAACAATTCTATACTTTGAGAACGAGGAGCCCAGTTGGATCTGGCCATGCATGCTACAGGAGTTGTACCTGTCTCAGGTCGTCTCCTACTACGTCGCGACGGAACATTCAGTTGGGAGGAAGACTCTATTCCTCCGGGATTCAAATGCCCATCAGTTCAGTTTGAGGAAGACTTCATTCCTCTAGTGGGATTCATTTTCCCACGCCTCTCAGTTCAGGGTTTAACTACGTTATCTCCTGGGGTTTTTATACCCAACCTTTCTCTATAACGAGGTCACTATACCTCCACTATATTGATATACTTTATACATCTGTCAGTCCCATTGTGTGGACCCGACAGCTATCAGACATTTCAGTTCAGCTAACTTGACCTTCTGTGTCTTGTTCTATGTGACATTATTGTCCTTGTGTGGATACTTGTTATCATCAGATTATGCTTGTTTACAACTCTATAAAAAAAAAATGAACTGCATGTGTTCGACAAAGTAGTTGGTGGCCCGGTAGACGATGGGCTGCACGTTTTCCATACCAGCATTGTTTGCTGAGCCCCTTTGGGGGCACCCCCATTTTTCAGGTACCTAAAGTTAAGAAGATCACCACACTGAGTGTAGGTGGGAAAGTGCCAAGTTAGCAGAATTATTTGAGCAGGAGATTATCAGGCATCATGGAGTACCTAAGACTATTGTTTCAGATCGAGACACTAGATTTCTCTCACGATACTGGCGAACTACTCGCGAGGCACTTGGCACTGAATTGAAGCTTAGCATGACATTTCATCCTCAGATAGATGGTCAGTCAGAGAGGACTATTCAGACCTTAGAGGACATGCTACGAGCATGTGCCTTGGATTTCCAGGGCAGCTGGATAGATAGACTACATCTCATCGAGTTTGCATACAATAACAGCTATCACGCCTCTATATAGATGTCACCTTTCCAAGCCTTATATGGCAGACCATGTCGCACACCATTGTGCTGGGACGAGTCTAGTGAGACCGTCATCATTGGGCCTGAGTACTTAGAGCAAGTCGAGGCAGAAGTACAACAAATCAGAAGTAACATGAAAGCAGCACAAGACAGACAGAAATCATATGCTGATGAGAGGCGACGAGACCTTGAGTTCGCGGTTGGCGACCAGGTATTTCTACGAGTATCACCCATGAAGGGTGTATTCAGATTTGGACAGAAGGGCAAGCTAAGCCCGAAATTTGTAGGACCCTACGCTATCATAGAGCAGGTGGGCCTTGTGGCATATCGACTTGATTTGCCAGCTGAGTTGGGCAAAGTACACAATGTTTTTCATGTGTCTCAGCTTAAGAAATACATGCCTCATCCTTCTCATGTTCTACAACCTGAGACACTCTCATTAGAACCAACAATGCGGTATGTGGAAACACCGCAACGAATCTTAGACAGAAAGACACGAGATACTCGAAACAAATCTGTGAGTCTCGTAAAAGTTCTTTGGTCAAACCACGATGTGGAAGAGGCCACATGGGAACTAGAAGCTGATATGCGAGCGAAGTTTCCCTCATTATCACCGACTAGACACTTTAGTCTAGGGTACGGGGGCGTACCCCTCTTTTTTTGGGGGGTAGAGCCTTTTTCATTTGTGAATTTAGTATGCATTTTGTTGCACTTTTGTGCATTTCAGTTGTTGCACTTTTGTGCATTTCAGTGACACTTTGTCTTACCTGTGTTCTTGTGTAACACTGTTCAGTATATTCCAGTGACACTTTGTCTTGTATGTGTTCTTGTGTAACACTATTCAGCATATTTCAGTGACATGTTGTCTTGTATGTGTTCTTTTGTGACACTGCATTTGAATGTACCTTGTACTTCTACTAGATGGTGTGTACCTTGTTACACTACAATAAAAGTTTATGTGCACTACTCTGCACTATCAGACATGAAAAGTGACTATGTTATTATATACACTATATTGTCCCAAGTATTCCTGTTGTGTTTGATGTACACTGTGAACTTAGGAATATAGAGACTTGGGACTTGATCCCTAAAAACTAGATTGAGTTGTGGATACCTAGTGGAACTTGATTCCCCACAACCTTATAATTTAGATATGAGACTTCGGGGCGAAGTCCTTTTTTAAGGGGGGTAGATTGAAATACCCCAAATATAAATAATATTATTAAATCATTATTTATTGGAATATAATCCAAATATAAATCATTTCACGTACGCATGCAAACCCATGCATGAAAACGTTACGTAAAAATAGTCGTTTCACCATAAACGCTAAAACGCCTTAGAAGCATATGGTCAAACATGACCTTGTATGACCCTCTAATATTCAAACCAAATGGTCATACAATTATTATATGAATTATAAATATATTCCCTAAGCTATATTCAGCCAAAAACGTAAAACGCTCGGGAGTGCTCACGCACGCCCTTAAAGCACGAAAAGTCCGGAGGAGTGCCGAGGTGGCACGAACTCCTATAAAATTGATTCCTTGAGTTCCTAACATCATTATTAACCATTATAAAGAGAACCCACGAAGTGGTTTCTCAAAATTCAGCAAAAACCACAGGAGGATTTCTTAGCGCTCCTTTTTGGCCCGGGAGTGTCCCGATGGCCCGTAAATTATGTCACGGGTTGATATAACCCCATATAACTCAATGTAACATCTTAGTATATGTTTATTTACTATAATAAGTGTTTACAAACACTTGGAACTCATAAAAACAATTGGTTTCCCAAAATTTCCTTAGAGCACAAAAACACACCTTCGGGTGTCACGAAAATGCGTTTTACGCAATTACCTTGTAGTTTTTGACATGCCAAGAATTGGTAATATTAAATAGGGTTAAAATGACCTTCTAAATCAGTTGGTGTGACTAGTCAACAAGACTCTCTATAGGGGCCGATTTTGAGAGCAAAAACTAGTATAAAAATTGCATTAAAAGTTTATAAAAAGCATAGAACATGGTGACTCACCTTCCCATGTGTTATATTACTTAATGTCAAAGTATTAGGTCTCATTTGACCAGCAAGCTGTCGAAATTAGGCCATGGAATAAGGCCATGTGAGCTAGAACAAAAACAAATGAGAAAAAGTAAAAAGTGGATCTAGAATTCACTTTTCTAGATTCCTTCTTTTCCATGTGACCTAACATGCTTGTCCTTGGCTCTTCAATGTCAATTAAGACACCCCATTTGACCCTTGAATTCGTGACTCTACAAGGGAGGAAGAAGACAAGCCTAACTTAGAAAAATCAAAAGAATAACTTACCTAAATTACCTTGTCTTCTAGCTCACAATTATTTCCTTTCCAACTCTTGCCTTGTCACAACTCACATGTCCGATTTCTATGCTGGAAAAGAGGACATTTATTGAGCCAATCAACCATGAAATAAACTAAGAAAAAGTAAAGTCATTTGACATTAAAAATTGACAAAACAAAATCAAATTCCAATTGCCCTCTTTCATTTACGTGAGCTAGGTCTCATTTCCCTCCTTGCACATTTCCTCCACGGTTTGGTAAGGCTCCCTCCTCTCTCTTCTAGCTTCATCTTCTTCCTTTGAAGCTCTTAAGTCCATTAATGGAGTTTTAACTTCTATCTTCATCTTTAAGGTAATTTCCTAGCATTTCTTGGCAAGTCTTGAAGCAAAACTCTTCCTAGCATAACAAGGTGTGTTCGGCATCAATTAGATCTCCAAGGGGGTTGTCCAAAACAACATTAATCCAAGGAGCATCTCAAGGTTATCTTAAGGTAGGTTTCAAAGCTTGAAAATCCTTAAAACACATTTTTATGTGTAACCAAGTTCTACCTCTTATAAGTCTCTTTTCTTCTTCATTTTGATGAAGGAAAACTTGTTCTTCACCTACCTTAGGGGTGCCGAATTTATAAGGAGAAAAGTCTAAGGTAAAGTCTTGTAAAACTACTTCCAAATCTACTTAAGATCTTTATTCAAGATCTAACTCCTAAACACCTTCACCTCTTGCATAAAACCGAAGAGGAGCATGAAGTTTACCTAGGAGAAAGCTTGGAGATTCAAGAAGAAGTTCAAGCACTTAACCACCTTTGTTAAGAAGTAAGTTTACTAAGTAAATCTTTATGTTATAAGCTTTGTTAAGCTTCTAAAAATTGTACAAAAATTATGTACATCTCCTAGGCTAAATAATACCGAAACTATATGGTTTTATATGCCAAAAATATAATCTATAACATATATAGAAAATATTTACCTTAAGACACATTTTTGTGTCACAAAACTTATTTATGTTACAAATAAAATAAGGCCGAAATGTCTAGGGCAAAAATGTTTTATTTTGAGCTAAGAATCAATATAAGACCTTACAATAATTTATACATGAGTTATATGACTCCTATGAATTTATGTATAATTATTATGACATATAAATCCACTTTTATATACTATATGGTCACTAAATATTTATGGCCGAATGCTCTAATTGATAAATGGGTTTTAATGACCTACTTAGGTATATAAACTTATATTATAAAGTTTGGAGAGTTAAAAATATTTTATTAGTGCTTAAATGGCTAATTAATTAAGTTATGTGGTTTAAATGTAATTTTTACAAAGTTTAGTGGATTTATTGTGGAAGCCGAGAGTGAAAGGGGCACTTGGTGTAATTATAATATAATATAAGGTTAGGAATCAAGTTTAAGAATTTTAGATAATTTAAACAAGCTTAAAATAACTTTTTATTAAGTTTTGGGCTATTATGTAATTTATAAAAGTTGTTATGAAAGTTTAGCATTATTAGTGGGCGAATTCATAATTAAAAGATTTATTAGGCTCACTTTCGAAATTTTGAGGAATTAAATATTTAGACTTTAGTTTATAAGTTATTAAGAAACTATTATAAAGTTTTGGGATGAAAGTGTAATTAAGGAAGAATAAATGACATAGCCGAATTACTTTGGGGTTAGTTTGGTAATTTAAGAATTTATATATATAAATTCGGCATTTATGGAGAATTAAAATTAAAACTATAGTTTATAAGACATTATGTAAAGATTACAAGATTTTGTGGCTAAATTGCAATTATAGAAAGTATATAAATATATGCCGAGATTTTGAGGGGCTTAGATGTAATTCTTGAAAGTTATAATATTTATAAGTTATGTCCAAAATATTAGTGGTGGTTTTGTAATTTAATTAGATGAGGAATTAAAACTATGTTATATAAAGAGATTAGAATTTAGGTGTAAAGTTTATGAATTAATGTGGTTGTTTTGTAAATAACCGAAATACAAGTTTAAGAATTTAGATTTAAATAAATATAGGTCCTATATGGATATTTGGAGGATTTAGAAGAAAGAATTTTGATTAAAGGAATTATGGAATTGAAACTATGGCTTACATGGTTATAAGGAATTAAAAGATAAACAATAAATATTATTTATGGTTAAAAGGAGAATAATAAAACTATAAGAATTTTATGTCTATGTATGACATATAAATATAGTTAAGAAATTATAAGTTGTTATGTCACCTAGACAAATAAAATAAACAACAAATGCAATGAACACATATATGTGCATTAAAGGATGTATAAATAAATCAAAAGGAATAACAAATAAGTTATACATTAAATCATGAGGTAATTAAAAGAAATAAACCTCACATGAAATAACAAATACGAGATTTGTTAAATGATCCAATGAATTATTATATAAGTGGGTAACATAAATTAACCCTCTCAGTCAATCCTATTCTAGGACTCTATTTGACCAGACGTTGACCGGGATTAAACGAGTACGTCTACGGTGAACGGTATGGGATTCTTGCAACCTGTTTTCTAACCGATTTGCCACACGGCTGTTGTGCTATCTGTTGTTGTGTAACGACCAAGATAATTAATGTAAACTTTGCATTTTCTTTTACATCTTGCACTGTGATATTATTTTATGTGCGTGAATGTTGCTGACTACAACGTGTATGTCCCACGCATACCAACACTACTATACCAGTGGGTTAAATACCTGTGTTTCAGTATACCGAGGACTTGTACTCAAGTCTCTCACTAACTTCACTTTATAACAAACGTCATTATCCTAAACGTGATAATTGACAATACACATTGTGTTCTTGTTTAACGTCTTTATATGACACTTAACAATTCTATACTTTGAGAACGAGGAGCCCAGTTGGATCTGGCCATGCATGCTACAGGAGTTGTACCTGTCTCAGGTCGTCTCCTACTACGTCGCGACGGAACATTCAGTTGGGAGGAAGACTCTATTCCTCCCGGGATTCAAATGCCCATCAGTTCAGTTTGAGGAAGACTTCATTCCTCTAGTGGGATTCATTTTCCCACGCCTCTCAGTTCAGGGTTTAACTACGTTATCTCCTGGGGTTTTTATACCCAACCTTTCTCTATAACGAGGTCACTATACCTCCACTATATTGATATACTTTTATACATCTGTCAGTCCCATTGTGTGGACCCGACAGCTATCAGACATTTCAGTTCAGCTAACTTGACCTTCTATGTCTTGTTCTATGTGACATTATTGTCCTTGTGTGGATACTTGTTATCATCAGATTATGCTTGTTTACAGCTCTATATAAAAAAAAATGAACTGCATGTGTTCGACAAAGTAGTTGGTGTGGCCCGGTAGACGATGGGCTGCACGTTTTCCATACCAGCATTGTTTGCTGAGCCCCTTTGGGGGCACCCCCATTTTTCAGGTACCTGAAGTTAAGAAGATCACCACACTGAGTGTAGGTGGGGTAGACCAAGCTTTGGGAGTCTACTATTAGTTAATTATTTTATTTCAGTATTTTACTTTGAGTTTGATTCCTAGTATCTCGGGTTGTATCTGTATTCCAGACCGTGACATTTGAGGATTGTATTTGGACTTAGCCTTGTTGGTCACAAGGGTGGCCAACGGCATTGTAATACCGCCCGGTTGTTGTATTTATTTCCGCTGCAGTTGTATTTTATTTGGGAGTGATCGCCGTTCAGTTTATTGGATTTCGGGTTGGGGTATTACAGAGGTGCTTGGGGCGTGGACCCAGGTCGCCACAAAGGAATAGGGCTTGCACGCTATTCTCTTTGGGCTTCCCCACTTTTTTCACATCACCTGAAGGTGTGCGTCTATGGTCGGGTCTTTGACTGGCCAAACATTGGGCTAGGTAAGGGCACTGCCAGGAAAACGCTTGGGGCTAAGGCCAGGTATTAAGGGGATGTGGTTAGACGACATCCTCCTCTTTTCCCCCGCTTATTCACATCACCTAAAAGGTGTGAGTCCCTGACAGGGGACCCTCAAACGGGTCCCGGAGTGAAATCGGTTTGCATGGACCCTCGCTCTCATATGATGCAAAGCTACAAAAATTTAAATTGCGCACAAAAGTAAACAAATAATGTAATACAGCCATAAATAAACATTTTCGAGTTAAACCCTCTTTCTTAAAATTAAAAAAGTTAAAATTAAGAAGTTTGTCCCCAGCAGAGTCGCCAGTCAGTGAGCCTCGATTTTAAACCCTACCCTAAGTTGATTAAGGCTGATTAGGATCTAACTGGGTTTTAGGTCCACTTATAACCTAAGATTAATAACTATGTCATATAACAATAATTATTAACACCTAAGCTAGCTCACTAGAACCTATTATGAGTCGCCACCTAATTTTAAGCTAGATCAAATTAGGAAAGGAGAGTTCGGGTTCGGGGTCTTGGTATTCGACTTATTTAGGGTTCAAATTACTTTCATTACCCTTCCTAGGTCATTTTTCCTCTACTTGGTTTTTTTATGTCTTTCTACAAAGTTGTTTTTAACCTAGGTGCGCGCTTCTGTTTTTTTTTTTTTTTAACATTTTTTGACAGAAAATTAAAGTGAAATTAAAAGCTACCTAAACTAGGGTTTCGGAGGCAGAATTAGATCAAATTTTGTTTCCGTCCGTAACCACGGACCTAATGTCCGTAACCAGGGACCGTAGTTAACCTATGTGAAAATAAAAGGCGAATTAAACAGAAAACAAAATTTTGAAAAGTCCAGGGTCACGGACAGGATGTCCGTAGGCCTGGACATAGTTTAGCAAAACCTAAATTTTTAAAATTTTAAAATCCCACCACCGTCCGTGGGTGTCCGTGGTCCCGGACCATAGGTCCGAGATCCCGGACAACCCACAGACGGGGGTTTTATGGTGGTTCCCGAAGGTGTTTTCGGCTCAAAATTTATGCACGTGTAGCCTGAAAAATGTACAATATGTTAGTAATTGAAAGACGGCAGTTTGAAGTCGAATTATGTACGAAACGTGATAAACAAGTAACAAGGCAGAAGCAAAAGTAATTAGCTATACAGAAGTCGAAAAGGGTTGTTTTGAGCCAAAAATTTAACAGAGAGTTAATGAGGTTGTGGGGAGTTAGAAAAGTAGAGTTATAACCTGTTTTACCTTCAGATTCGTGGTGTTTCTTCACGTCGGGATTCTTCGGAGGCCTCGTTGATGGTGTATCCGGAAAAACTTCAACACCCAGCTTCTGCCCTTGTGTTCTTGATTTCTTCACGTTTTGGTGCTGTTTTTGGTGAGGGTTTTGATGATGGATGATGTTGTGGGAGTTGAAAAATGTGTTTTGGTGTTTTTTGGTGAGATTTTTGGTTTTGATTGTGGCTCGAGTTCAAAACGTGATGAGAAGAGACGGCTGCCTTCTTGAGAGTCTAGGGTTCTTGAGGTCTGATTTGATCATGGGATAAGGTTCCTTATATAGGTTCCTTAAAGATAGAAAAATCAGGTAAAAACTGAGATTTACCGACATTTTTTAGCACAAGGGCTTCCAAAAAGAATTTGATTATGATAGTTTTACACATGGGTAAAAGGATATATTTTGATTTTTCTAAAGTGGAATCAAATTTTTGGATATTGGATATTTTTAATTTCAATTCCTCGTCAGATTCAATCAGAAATTGCTAGAAAACTATTAGAAATTCGAAAAATCAAAATTCCAACGCCATTAGGCCCAAAATGCCATCCACTATCATGGGTTAAAATTTCAAAGCATTTTGATTTGATTTGACCCTTCTTTGGAGGAGAGAGAAAGCCTATAGGGGGCTTTGGAGCCTTGAAAAACTATGAAATTCCCCTGGAGATGACTAAGCTGTCCCTAGTACTCTGAAATGTTTCGATCGAACTGGAACCGCGCGCTACTAGCCTATTAGTAGAGACTCTCTTCCGGGGGGTTGAAATTTTGGGTATAACACTTCTGTATTGCTAATTGCTTTTACTTCTGCCTTGTTACTTGTTTGTCAAGTTTCGTGCGTTATTAGACTTCAAACTGCAATCTTTCAATTACTAACATATTGTATATCTTTCAGGCTACACGTGCATAATTTTTTTTTGCCGAAAACACCATCGGAACCTCAGAAAACCCCTGTCCGTGGGTGGTCCGGGACCTCGGACCTATGGTCCGGGACCACGGACACCCACGGACGGCGGCCGAATTTTAAAATTTCAAAATTTAGGTTTTTGTAAATAATGTCCAGGCCCACGGGCAGCTTGTCCGTGGCCCCAGACTTTTCAGAATTTCGTTTTTTTCTCAAATTCGAGCTTTTCTACATAATTAGGTTATCTGGGGTCCGTGGTTCTGCATGGGGTCCGTGGCTACGAACGTAAACAACTTTGACCTAATTCTACCTCCGAAACCCTAGTTTAGGTACTTTCAGTTTCCCTTTAATTTTCTGTCAAAAATGTTAAAATACAAAAAAAATCAGAAGCGCGCACTTAGGTTAAACGACTTGTAATAAGCCGTAATTAAACTAAGTAGAGGAAAACGACTTCGAGGGTTAATGAAGTAATTAACCCTAAATAAGTCGAAAATACCACCCCCGAACCCGACTCTACCTTCCTAATTTACTCTAGTTAAAATTAGGTGGCGACTCGTAATAGGTTCCAGTGAGCTAGCTAGGTTGTAATAATTACTGTTTATGACATAGTTATAATCTTAGGTTTATAAGTGGACCTAAACCCGGTTGGATCCTAATCAGCTTTATCAACTAGGGTAGGTTTTAAAATCGAGGCTCACAAACCGGAAGGCAAATACACAAGCCAAACAGCATGGCAATACACTTCACAATCCTTACTTCATTCTTTGTTAGCCAGTTACCCATCCGGGTTAATCGGATGTTCTTTACTCTTTTACTCGGTACCATACGACTTACACGAGTCTTACTCTTACTCATACAATTACTTACTTACTTTACTTACTTACTTACATTATACTCAAGTTAAGTCGGTGTGACCTCTGGGCAGGGACTACACCATCCCACCACGGGGCTTTAGGGTGGCTCACTAATCCAGGTTGCTACCCATTTAAGGGGTTTGGACCATGGAAAAGATTAAGGCCAGGATTTGGATCCAACCTCTTATGTCTCCTCCTCCTCACACGTGGCCGAAACTATATCAGACTTCTACTCATTCCAATTTATCAATTTCTCAATGTTAGAAATGTTAGCTAGTTAAGAATTAGTTAGAAGTCCTCTTCTACATTACTTGGTCAATACAATACACATCAAAGCAACACACACTTCATTCTCATCCATACATTTCATGAATTATGCAAACTAAGAGTTAAAATAAGCATCCAACCGGGAACAATACAATATAAGCACAAGAAAGTGCAATAACCCGATTCGTGCATTTTATCTTATTTAGGTGATCACATAGCACAGAAACACACAAATCAGAGTAGCCAAGGTAGCATATAGGACATGATAAATTCATAACGTTCACCATTGTCCTTGGACTCACCGACTCTCCCTCGGTGTTCGACTATTCGAATCCTATCACATGCACGGAATGGGGCGGTTAATTACCTATCATTAACCTATCCCGTTCTTTCATTAATGTTTCCCAACCTACATTTACTAATTCTTTACATCTCACACTTACTTACAAAACTCATTCACATCCCATGTTCCTCAAGTTTGTTTTTTTACTCATGTGTATATTTCTTACCATTATTACTTCCATACTAATGTCACATATGTATGTACATGTATACATACTATATATATATATAATATATATATATATATATATATATTTTTTTGGACCCGACCGACCCAAGTGTGACCCGGCCGACCCAAACCCCTCTGGGTCGGTCGAAGTCCAAAAGAAATCGGTCCTGGAATCCATCTCGACCGACCCACGACTGACCCACTCTTCTGGGTCGGTCGAAGTCGGAAACTTTGAGTTTGGAAAAATTCTTGCCCGACCGACCCACAACCGACTCACCCGTCTTGGTCGGTCAAGTCAGAAAGTTTACGTTCCAGTGGTTTTAGTCTGCCCGACCCACGACCGACTCAACCCTCTGGGTCGGTCGAGGTCAGAATGGTCTTATTGGATCTGTTTCAATGCCTTTCTTCTACCCATTTCTTCCCCAATCTTCCTATATGTACTCCAACATGTTTAACACTAATTAGACCCTCTAAATTACCTTAGTTCATTCCTCAAACTCATCACTAAATCCTTAGTTTCCTTACACAAATTTTCCACTCTTGTTTTCTAAAAACATGCTACAGATTTTACTCATTTCTACCGTCCAATGCTTTCCTCCACTAATGCCATTTCTAAAGTTCAAAATGCATTATCTTTTACTCTAATTCTACCCACCACTTAGCTCTTTCCCAAAACTGTTTTCAAAGTGTTTTCCTACTCACATTAAGCTCTTAAGTCCTCTAGTTCCTAGTTAAATTTTGACATGGTCTCCCTTAAAATTTAACAATCTCACCACATTGTTTTGTCCACTCATTACCACATATCAAACCTATTCATTACATACATTATCCACACAAATACCAGGCACTAACCACCCATTTAATTCCTGCACACATCATCTATTTTCTCAAGGTTCTTACAAGTTTTAAATCAACTTTCAAAAGCTCTAAAATAGTTCAGTTCCCTTCCTCATTATACTACAACCTAACTACTACTCAAAGCCATGTAGATTACTCATTTCAAACATTTAAAAATCTATTATTCTAAGGCATTAAAGACTAGCTCAAGGTAAGAACATTTACGTTGTCTTTGCTAGCTCCCTTTTCTTTCTTCTTTCTTCTTCTTTACTTGTTTTTTCCTTCTTCCTTCTTGTTCTTGTCTCACCAAATCAATAATGCTACAATCATACACACCACCACACTAACTTAGGAACTACCCTTTACCAACCTAGAATTTAGGACATGTTTTAGGTTTTAAAAGAGGTATTACCTTCCAATGTATAGATGAAACTTTGGACAGCAACAATAGAAAAATTCCAACTCCAAGAATGAAGCCAAAATCGGCTGGAGAACAAGGAGCACGGAGTTCAAAACTTGGAAATACTTATTTTGCAAATGAGAGCTAGAAATGGTGGATTTTCGAATTTCTTTTTACCTCAAAACAACAAGGAGAGGAAGGGGCTTCCAATGGTGGTCTTAAGATTCAAAAAGAGTCATACCCATGGAGATGAAAGTGGGGCTTTTCAATTTTTGAAAAGAGGAAGATGATCTCCTTGGCAAGGGGATTCCAACGGTATACTTTTTATGATTTTTGGACAAGGATTGAGTCTTTAAAAGTGAGGAGGAAGATGGGGATTGTATGGGTTTCTTCAAATCCCCATTGATGGTTGGGGTAGAATAAAAAAAATCAGAGAAGAAGAGGGAGTAAGGTGGAGATTAGAGAGGGTAGGAGAGACAGTGACCAATTTGCTTTTTACTTTATGGAGTTTGTCTTTTGTGATTTAGAAACAATTAAGAGAGTGAGAGGGGGGAAAGAAAACCAGCCACACACAGCACACACCTCTACTTTCTGATTTTTATTTTCAAATGGGACATGTTAGTTTAGCTTATTTACACTCACACCCCACAACTTCCCGTTTTTGCACTTTTCACTCCAGAAACCCGTTTTCCGGAATTTTCTCGTTTAATTAATTTTATTGGTTCTAGACCTTCATTAATGTTTAATAATAACTATTTGGTTGACTAAAATTTTTACTAGTCTATTTAACCCGCTTAAAGTCGTGTTTTTCCGGTTTCCTCGAAAAACGCACTTTAAGGTTCGTTTGTGTTTTTAGTCAGTTTTAAGGATCCGTTTCTTCGGGATTTGTTCCCTCATGTTTATTTAGGCATAATTAAACCTTTAAAATCTTCATTAGCCTAATTAATCACTATTTTTAATTTCGGGGTATTTCAATATGAATCATATTACCTATTTCAATGAATCATAATTTCAAATTTAATGAATCCTAACATCATTTTAGTGTATCATCAGTAACATATAATTTTTTTGACAATAATACAACATAAAACAATATTTGGTATGTAAGAAAAATACATAATTCGTCATGTGAGCTTTAAAATACACCATACAACAATAATAATACACTACAAAATAATAGTAATGATTATTATCGGTTCTGAAGTTTGTTATCTAATTCACCACTTATTAGTTAATGAAGCATAATATCAAAATTAATTAATTATATTGTGATTTAGTGTATCATCGTATACATGTAAAAATAATTTTTTTTCAAAGTTGTCAAAACATATCCATGTCTGGCCTTGTTTTGAAGAGCTTGAATTTAGGTAAACAATGATATAATTTTTTTTCATTTTGGACTTATATATTAAAAAGTTACAATTATTTAAAGTTAATGTAGTAAAAAGGCGGCCGAATCAGCAAAACAGTCCAGTCAGGAGCTGACTGGGACTGCCAAATCAATATGTCATGTCTATCTTTATGTGGCCATCCTGCATGGTAGAATTAGCGCAGATTCGACTGCACAGCGGTCTGCACCATGTATTGGTGCGGTCATCATATGTGGCAGTCCAGTCAGCTGGACTGTTTATGTGACACATGAGTAAAAAAAAATTGTATTAACTTTAAATGGTTGTAGCTTTTAATATATAAGTTCAAAATGAAAAAACAATTCTATCATTGTTCACCTAAATTCAAGCTCTTCAAAAGAAGATCAATCATGGATATGTTTTGACAACTTAAAAAAATGTATTTTTATGTGTTAACGATGATGCACTAAAGTCTAAAAATGATAATATGGTTCATTAATTTTGATATTATAATTCATTAATTTAAAATTGATATTATGATTCATTTACTAATAAGTGGCAAATTAGATAACAAACTTTAGAACCATTAAAAATAATTATTTTGTTGTAGTGTATTATTGTTGTATGCTGTATTTTAAACCTTATATGGCGAATCATGTATTTTCCATACATACCAAATGTAACACCCCAACCGCTAATCCTTTCATTATCCTCTACTCATCTCCATACTTACTCCTACACGCAGCGGATGCATACTTACTCCCGGCGGGTGATACAACGCCGTTAGCCATTCCAAGACTAACAAGGCTACTACTACTTACGATAACGGTCTGAAGATTAAGAAATACCGAGTACATAATACTTATATTACCATACAAAATGCTTCCTTACACTTTGATTTCCGAGTATCCAAAAGTATACAAATTACATCCCATTTCTACAAGACTATTCCCAAAATTATGAGTTTGTACCTCTACTCATTCATACTAAGGTTCACCATTCATTTCTCAAAAGGGTGTACCACATGGTACACTGGGTACTCAAAGGTGTCAAGCCATGTACAACTCGGTACACCATTCAAATCTACTAACTACTCAAAAGATATTCGTCATGGTCTCATCACAACCTTCAATTCTCACGAGTACCTGTAAAATAAAAACAGTGCCCCAAGGGGCTCAGCTTAACGCTGCATATGAAATACCCTAAACCTTAGCATGTTGTTTAAACATTAAACTATGGTATAATAAGGCTAAAAAGTATCTTAGAAACATTAGTGAACAAATTAAACCACAGTAAACACAAATAAATACCTTAAAGTCAATATGGGCGAAAATGTGCTCTAAGCTTGGGATAAGTGAAATACCCCAAACCTAAGTATGCTAAGTAAGCATCAAATCATGATGTAGTAAGGCTAAAATATGCCTTAGAAAGATTGGTAGACAATTTAAACCAAGGAAAACGTAAGAAAATGCCTTAAGGGCAATTAGGGCAAAAATGTGCTCTAAGCTTGGAGAGACTTGGGTGAGTACCCAAATATCATGATAAGACCTTAGTAATATTCTAATGGTCATTTTAAATCAATTAGCAAAGAAACCAAGCTTGAAAACAAGTTAAAACACAAAATGTGCTTTAAGAAGTCTTAAACATTTTTGAGAAATTGTCTTAGAATTGAGTTTTGAGTGGCTAACTGTCCATCATTACTCTTAAATCAACATGTGTACTAATTAGTATCACATTAGGAGGTCTAAATCAATGGGAAATCAAAAATTTCAGAAATATGTGCACTGATTAGTGAATAGTGCCAAATAGTGACTAGTTTAAGTTTTAATCAATATAAGCTAATTAGTTGGTCAACAAAGACCATGACTAGCCTCATTTAAGGTAGGGGGCCGGTTTTTCTAAGGAGGGTGAGTCACCATAAGTAGTCAAATAAGGAAGAAAAGAAGAGATAAGTAAAAGAGTACTATTTGCTTTATTAAAGCAAATATCTCTTATAAGCCACCTTTTCTTCTTCTCTCTCTTCATTTCTCTTCTTCACACGATTTCTTCTTCTCTTCTTTTGCTCCAAACCGAGAGAGCTCCATCCATGGGTGCTCCACCTTCAATCACTCACTAAGTGTTCATTTTTGCTCCAAATCAAAAACTAAACACATATTTCTCTTAGTTAGGTCAAGACCTATCTTTCTATCTTTTCAAATCTTTCAAAGCTCCATTTTGGTGCCAAGAGGAAACT
>CM041778.1:102578372-102599579 GCA_023374045.1 Limonium bicolor
TGTCACCATAATTGAACCTTAAGGAAAGATTGGTTGTGCACAAGAACTACCTGACTTCTTCTTGTCATAACTTTTAACCACGGATTAAGTACTTGAATAGGCTAAATGGATACTCCAAGGCCTTCCAAGAACTCACCCAAGAACACCTTGAAAATTCCTCAATTCTTCTCGGTTCTAGCACCTCCTTGCTCTCGGTTTTGGAGCTCTTGGCTGGCTGGCTTGCTCTACTTCTTGGCTTGTGTTTCTTTGTGTCAGAGGAGGTTACAGAAGTATATTTATGTGAGGAATGAGGCCAGGCCGTGGCTCTTCTTATATTGGCTAAGGGGAAGATAACTTAGCCTTAAGGATACCTTTACTAAGGTGACACCTCTTACTTTACCACCTATTCTCCTTTTAACCCTTGATTTGAATAATTAACGTGAACACATCTAAGATCTGGGAAGTGCTAGGGGAGGTCAGCAAGGGGGATTCCCATAATGATCTGAAAACTTAATCATGACAAGTAATAAATGTACCCGGTTTTCCTTAAGGCTTGTTTGTCTTGCCTTGGCCGATTTTTGCTACACATGGTTTGGTAACATGTCCTACTAATGTGTAAGTGTAAATGGAAGTGAATACACCTGGTTACAGCCTATTCTTGGCGCTATTTAAGGGTACAAATGGAAATAAGTTATTTTAAGTGTAAATAAGGAACATGTTGTTGTTCTTTAGCTTAAAGCCTAACCAATGACTTCATGACACCTCCTACTTGCTTGCTTAGGTGTGTGGTTCCTATTGGACAGAATAAAATAGCTACTATTGATGGTAGCAATCTTGTAAGGCGTAGACATTTAGCTATTGGCTAAAAGTTTAGATACCATTGTTGTTGTGGTAGCACAAAAGCAACCACTTTGTTAGTAACATCAAAAATCAGTAGCAATTTTCCAATTTAGATACCAATATATGCGTAGTAGCAATTTATCGGTAGCTAAAACATTTTTTTCTTGTAGTGAGTATGGAATGTGGGATGGTTATGTAAATAAACAAACATGTGACGAGATATTATATTAAGTGTGAAAGAATATATTATAAGAGGGACTCTATAAAATTATCATGTGAACTTGTAACATGGCATGAGGATATAACATAAATAACAAGCCACATACGATATTATGCTACTACAAGTGGAAACGTAAATGTAACGACAACCGTATTGTAAATGTTTACAGTGATGTAATATTTTACATGCACGCGAAAAGTGCGTAAACAGTGACGTATAGTTACAACTACAATATACGTAGATGTATTAATATATATATATATATATAGATAAGCCCGTACACCTACATAAATATAACTACGAGGATTGGTTTGTATAACGGAATATTTAAACGTCATGCAAGCGCACACATAATGTTATTCCCGTATGCATCTAACCCGACAATTACGTAAACAAAACGTGAACGAAACTTCCATGTGATAAGTATTACAACCGTAGCAACAATTACGCACTCGTAAACTATAACAGTAGCTGAAATCTAAATCCTTAAGGTTAACGACCATCGAGATGAACAAGAGATCAATTAAGGTTTAACCACGGGATGGAAGTACAGGTTGGTCTAGGTTGATTAAGTAGGTACGATATATATATATATCTATATATATATATATATCTATCATATATATAGTTACTACTAGTAGACGACGTGTATACCAGAGGTACAGTGGGTAGGCGCATGCACTGAGCGCTCTAGAGTCTACACGGAGGTTATCACGCGGGCGACAATGGTGTACGGTATGTAAAGATTGTGTGGTCTGAACCCTAAGGGCTTCCTCGGGTTCGGACAAAATTGTGTGCTAATGCTTAAGAAAAAAATATGCATGATGAAATTTGTGCTATGTGATTTTTATATGCTCGACGATCAAACGTTTTATTATTGCACGCGTATTTCTTTCGGACGCTGTAATACTTTATATCACGCGACTACGATACGAGCAAGGATGGTGAGACGTACAAAGTACGACACTGTCGATAACTATTCTAATTACCTAAGACTTAAAAATTAGGAGAAAAGATTCGGTATTACGATCTTAGAGCACTGGCACAGAACATGAATATAACCTAGACTATTCCTAGGTATGTGTAAGACCTTATGAGGCATCGAATAAGCAAAATGTATTCTCCAAAGAACTCAAAACTAATAATGGTGAGTCGGTTAAAACGATTAAGTATGGAGATATAGTGGATGGTGTGGTGGTGTGGTGGTGTGGTATATGTACGGGAAATCCTTGTCTGTATCCGTTCCAGCAGGTTGCGTAGTGTGATCGCCAGAGAGGATCCGAGTGTGGAACCTCTCGTTGCGGAAATCCAATTGATCGTCTTAGATCGATTGGCAGAGGGTGTTCCTGTTTGGCACATGGCTACGGTCATATGGACGTCTCTCTTTTGAGACACTGTAGACACCGAATATTTTACCAGATTCTCAAATATTTGACGCTACTAAGCTTGGTT
Source organism: Limonium bicolor (assembly GCA_023374045.1). Classification (NCBI taxonomy): domain Eukaryota; kingdom Viridiplantae; phylum Streptophyta; class Magnoliopsida; order Caryophyllales; family Plumbaginaceae; genus Limonium; species Limonium bicolor. The sequence continues at coordinate 102,580,864 of CM041778.1, forward strand.
AAATATTACAGTGTCATCGTACATTGACTTTCCTTTGATTGCATCAAACTCAGTCAATGGGTGGCATCTGTAGACACCGAATATTTTACCATATTTTCATTTATTTTTGCACACAAGCTTTTGTAGTTAGATGGTAGTTGTAATTAATTTTAGACTAGAGGTCACAAGTTCAAGGCACAAAGATTACACTTTTCGCATTTAGTTATTTTTAATTATTACTTTCTTTATTCTCATTAGATTATAACGTTGGTTATTTTGGCTTATTTTATTATTTAAATTTCTATTTATCGAGGATTTCTATCAAGGATTACACTTTTTGTATTTTTAATTTATTATTTTGCTTTTTTTTATTCTCATAAGATTGTAGTGTTGGTTGTTTTAGTTTATTTTATCATTTCATTTCCTTTTTATCTATTATTCGTTTTTGTTAGTATCATTTCCATATTTGTAGGCAACAAAAGAAAAGAAAAGTTGAACATACTAGCCTTTTAATATTCATGAATTAGGCGTTGGTTTTATCATATCTATTTCTATTTTCTTTTAGTTTTATTTTGTAGATAAATACTTTCCCACTCACCCACTCTCAAAAAAATAACGTACATTTTTTACTCTTACCAATAACTCCCATATTTTTAGTCTTCTTAATTTACTTTATTTTTTATCTACTTTTAATTTTCTTGATTACTCACTAAATAAAGATAAGAATAACAAAATATATCAGATTGTTGGAAGACTTTATCCTCCGATGTCTACCATCTTCTTAATTTTGTTTATTTTTATCTTTATTTATTTATTTTTATTTTTTGTATTCCTCCCCCACATTCTCAGCCATTACAACCACTGTCTCCTCAATAGGTTAGAATTCACGTTTCACCCACTTAATCTTGCGTCTATAAAAGAATAAAGGAAAACTGAAGAAAAGGGCACGGAGAGAGACAAAATATACAATGCAGAGAAGAGATACATGAAAATGGGGGAGAGCGTGAGAGCAAAGATAAAATCCTCTTCAATCAAGAACAATAGTAGAGTTGGAGTCACGCTACCCTGATATTGGCAAGTTCAACCAGGAGCAATTTTGTTCATTTGCAGCATCGGAAGAGTACTCCACAAGTAGACACTGAATAGCTCATACAGATTATCTTGCTTAATCACACACTGCTACTTTCTAATATACTGCTGAATTGTCAAACTAATTTTATTTTTGATCGCAGCTTCGGAATACGATTCGGTTTTATATTGTAGTGGATTGTTATTTTTTTATTCATCTTAGCTTATTGTCCGCAGAAATTAGAGGAATCGCTTGGAGGGATTGTCATTTCAGTTTATTTATTCTCTACCTTTGCTAGGAGTAATGAGAAATGGTAGCTGCACTAACCTCCATGTTGTTAGTGTTGGTATGCTGATGAGCAGAAAGAAAAAGAGTCATACAATAAATTTACATCAATCAAGTCATTATGCACGACAAATAAAAAATTGATGAAATGACCTGATTATCTTATTGGGCAATGATGTAACCTGAGCACTCGACATCGTAAATATACATTTATGCTTTCATTTACACATTTATATTTTTATTCATGTTATTTTTTTATATATATTGGACTAATCATTATTTTTCTTATCTATGACAGAAGCTATAGCTAGCCTATATTTTTCACAGGTAATGAGCAGGTTTAAGAGCTGTAATTTTTATATTTTTTATATTGTTTATGCAATTCAATTACATTGTCATTAGATGGGGATCCCGTCTTACCTCTTAAAGGTTGGAGATGGAGAACTCATAATTGTGAGAGTGGACCTCATAATGCTTTTCCTTTAGCGGAAAAGTCGCATATTCTAAATCTTAGAGCTTATACATGTTTGAATATTGCATAACTCATTGTTCTATTGTTATTATTTTAATTTCATATTTTTCTTCTAAAATCCGATGATAAAAGTAAAGACCGAGTTATCTCGGGGGATAAGGGTACTGCTTCTAAGCACCTCCCAAATTCTTAACCTAGCCCCCGAACCTAGATTTCTAGTTAAAAGTTTGTAATATCATTTTGGGCAATCTCATGTAATTTTTTTATGTAATTTATAGTTTTAGGGCTGTAATTACATGTGTTCAGAAAAAGGAATTAATGAGAAGATTATATTGCTATTTCTATTTCATGTCCATATGATATTCCTTTCTAATTGGATGGTTAAATTAGATGACGACTCAATAACACTTAATTGTTAAACCCGCGTGGGGCCTTTTTAATTAAGAAAAGACGGGTTATTGCCCTCACAGACTCAGGGGAGCCCAATGGTATCTGATCATTGGCAAATAGGACTATTGTCCAATTGAAATAAAATTTGGTGAGGTTAATGGGAAATTGTCCATCTAACGAGACACCCATAAGATAATAAGAGAGTTGGTGGAAGCGTGGCTTCCAGTGTTGGTGGTAACCATGAGAGTGTGACTTTCGACTCGACGATTTAATCCTTGCTTAGGGATTAAAATGGATTGCTTAATATTTATTGGACTACATAATAGTCCATCTGTTTTGGCTTTCATATTCTAGTTGGGCCTTGGACCGATATGTTCTAATTGGGCTCGTGTTTTACTTTCTTTATCTGTTGGTCAAACATCAGGTTAATCCTCTAGATAAATATTAGTTAGATATAGATAGATTTAAGTAGATTCTGATTAGATTTTATTCCCTCATTATAAATAGATTAAGGTTGTAAACCTGGTTAAGAGATGAAATAACAACTTTGATGAGCTTCCAGTTTAACGCCTCGTTCTTTTACCTATCTTTCTACCTCACCTAATCTCCACTCGCCTATGAATTCCGACATGGTATCAGGAGCTTGGGTCAATTTTTCCGTTTAATTGTTTCGAGAATGACGGAAGATCCAAAGGGCAAATCTCCGGCGTCTTCGGTAACCAACATCGACGTCAATGATCCAGTATACGTCCACGCTGCGGAGAATCCCGGCTTGAATTTAGTCTCAAAATTCAACGGGAAAGGATTTCTGGGCTGGAAGTGGGACATGGCGACGGCGTTGAAAGCGAAGAACAAGTATGGTTTCGTCTTGGGAAAAATCAAGAAACCCGACGAGACTGATACGATTCGGTTGTGCGCTTGGGAAAGGTCGAAATCCCTAGTCGCTGCTTGGCTAAAGGCATCACTGGAACCTACTGTGGCACAGACGGTGCGTTTCTGTGACGATCCCAAGGTTTTGTGGGATACCTTGTGCGCTAGATATGAGAGAGATAATCTGGCGATTATACACAATTTGAAGCGCGAACTGGTTGAGCAGCAGCAAGGCGAAGATTCTGTTGGTGATTATTTTACCAGATTGAAGGAAATCTGGGATGAACTGGAGTTGGCGCGACCTCCGCCGACTTGTACCTGCAAGAATTGCACTTGCGGTGTGAAAGAGAAGGTAGAAAAGCAACTTGAAGAAGATAAACTCCTTACTTTCTTGATGGGTTTGAACCGCACTATCTCTCCATTCGCGGTCAAATTCTTGCGATGAAGAAGTCGATTTCGGTGGAGAAGGCTTTTGCACTTATTATGCAGGAAGAAGAACAGCGGGGTGGTGTAGGAATCAAAGAGGAAGCTACATCTTTCGCTAGTTACGGTGGTGCGATTGGAGAAAATAGCAGAAACGGGAACAAGCGGGTTGACAGAAAAAAGCTCAATTGTTCTCTCTGCAAGAAGATAGGGCATGTCGCGGAGGAATGTTTTCAGAAACTGCGTTGCACACACTGCAAAAGAAACGGGCATCTAGCGGCGGATTGTTATCAGCTACATGGTAGGGATAACGTTTTGGCACGCAAGAAGAAGGGTTTTGCCAACGCTGCTAAATTCACAGAAGAAATCGAAGAGAAAACAGAGAGTAGTAACCTTGGAGATGGTTTGACACCGCGGCAACTGCAGCAGATTACCGAATTGATTCGGAACAACAAAGCAGAGTCCAGTACAGATACGACTGGTCATTGTAATTTTTCAGGTAAAACTGCAGATTTTGTTAATTACAAGTACTGCTTCACGAGTAATTGCACGCATCGTTTATATGCTGGGAAGTGGATTATAGATTCTGGGTGTACAGATCATATGTCTGGTATTAAAAGTCAGTTCCGAAATTGGAGAAAGTTGCATATTGAGAGGACTGTCATTCTTCCAGATGGTAGTCCTCAAGTAGTGAACTTAATCGAGATGTGAGGGTTGGAAGGAAAACATGGTTAACGGAAGTACTTTACATCCCTAACTTCATGTTCAATCTTGCATCAGTAGAGAAAATTACAAAGCAGTTCGATTGCTCTCTGATTTTTGACAATGTTGGATGTTCGATACAGGGCCGTTTTAACACAGGGCCGGTCCAGAAAGGCAGAGAGTTGGGTCACCGCATCGGTCATTGCCAGAATTGTCTTTATGTTTTGGATGTGGATGGGCTAGATCAGTGGGCCGAAGAAAAAGAAAGTTACGGCCGTGATAGTGTAGGTTTAATTGTGTCCAACAAAACCAAAGCAGAAGAATATCATGTAACGTTGGGCCATGTGCCGTATAAGAAATTGGTTACGCTTGGGTTAATAAAAGGAATAGATTTTGATTTGGAAAAACCTTGTGATGTATGTTACAAGGCAAGAGCTCAACGATTATCTTTTCCGGTTTCAACAACGAGAGCAAAAAGAGCATTCGAATTGTTACACATAGATGTGTGGGGGCCATTCAAAATTAACACCTATAATGGTTATAGGTATTTCGTTTGTTTTGTCGATGATTTCTCGCGCACAACTTGGGTAACTCTTATTGGTCAAAAGAGTGATGCTTGGAATGCGATCGTTAATTTCATAAAGATGGTGGAGCGACAGTTTGATGCTAAGGTTAAAGTTGTACGTACTGATAATGCCAAGGAATTAGGATCATCAAAAGAAGGAAAATTGTTTTATGCTCATGAAGGAATTGTTCACCAAACAACATGTGCTTATACACCGCAACAAAACGCAGTTGTAGAAAGGAAGCACAAATATTTGCTTGAGACGGCAAGGGCATTATTCTTCCAGTCTAATGTTCCTTTGGCTTATTGGGGTGAGTGTATTTTACATGCTACTTATGTTATAAACAGACTTCCCACGAAGGCTTTAAATGGTAAGACACCATTTGAGGTTTTATACAACAACAAACCTTCTTATGACGAAATGAAGCCTTTCGGTTGTTTGTGCATAAAACCATGGTAGGACCAAGAGGAAACAAATTTGATCCAAGAGGACAAGCGTGCATCTATCTAGGAAGGGATCCCAGGAAAAAGGGACATAAATCATGCATTTGGAAACACGGGATGTTGAAGTTTGTCGTGACGTTAAATTCCATACTAATGTTTTCCCATGCAGACATACTTCCGATATCGTTGAGCGTTCTAATGTTGACAATTCTTCTCATGTCAATGATTATCAACCATATATCATGGATGATGAAGATACTCACGTTGTCAACATGATACGGATACACATGTAGTTGTTGGGAATGAGACGTCAGCAGAATTGAGGCGATCCACCAGGGAGAGCCGTCGTCCACAGTACTTGGATGATTACGTATGTAATACGTCTTTTCAGGAGATACTTGATGAAAGGGTCTATAATCTAGGGGCACATGGAAATCATCTCACGGGCTACATCAGTTTGACAGATACCACCCCACAACTGTCTATGGCTCTTTTCTCGGGTAGTCATGCAGAACATGTCGTTCATGAACCAAAAGGGTATAAAAACGCTGTTATGTATGAACACTGGAGGGTGGCAATGCAGCAGGAATTACAAGCATTGCAAGATAATAATACCTGGGAGGTCGTTACTCTTCCGCAAGGACGAAAGGTGATCGGTTGTAAGTGGGTCTATAAAGTCAAGCTCAGATCTGATGGCACTCTCGAAAGATACAAAGCAAGATTAGTTGCCAAAGGTTTCACACAGAGGCATGGACTAGACTATCATGAAACTTTTTCACCAGTTGTGAAGTTGACGACAATACGCTCTCTCATTGTTGTAGCTCTCAATAAAGGCTGGGTAATCAACCAGTTGGATGTTAACAATGCCTTTTTACACGGTGATCTAGATGAAGAAGTTTACATGCGTATTCCGCAAGGTCTCGATGTCGAAGGAAATAATAAAGTTTGCCGTTTAAAGAAATCTCTTTACGGACTCAAGCAAGCTTCCAGGCAGTGGTTTTCCAAACTTGGAAGTTTTCTCAAGACTCTTGGTTTTGTACAGTCTAAGAATGATTATTCTCTTTTTGGCAAAGAGAGCACAGAAGGGAAGTTGTTCATAGCTGTCTATGTCGACGACATGTTGATCGTGGGAACACAACAAGCAGCAGTTGATGATATTAAACGTGCACTGCATCACAATTTCAAAATCAAAGATCTTGGTACCTTGAATTATTTCACCACGTATAGAAGGTTGGTGGGCAAACTTAATTATTTGTCCAACACACGACCTGACATCAGCTACACGGTTCAAGTTCTCAGTCAATTTATGCAAAAGCCATGTACGTCTCACATGGAAGCAGCTCTTCATGCTTTATGCTATATCAAAGGCACCATAAACTACGGGATGATTCTCACAAAGAATCAGTCTTTACCGTTGGACCTTCGAGCTTACTGTGATTCAGACTGGGCAGCTTGTCCTAACACTCGAAAATCTGTCTCAGGCTATTATATCTTCCTAGGAGATAGTCCTATCTCTTGGAAGACAAAGAAGCAAGGGTCTGTTTCACTTTCTAGTGCAGAGGCAGAATATAGGTCTCTACGACGTGTCACAGCCGAGCTGACCTGGCTAACACGTTTACTTCACGAATTAGGTGTTGAGAACATCACACCCATACCACTCAAATGTGACAATCAATCGGCAATTTATATAGCACGGAATCCTGTTTTCCATGAACGCACCAAACATATTGAAATTGACTGTCATTTTGTTCGTGAGAAAATCCAACAGGGGTTAGTCGACATCACATATACACCTACTTCAGATCAACTCGCTGACATGATGACTAAGGTCTTGCCAGGATCCAAGTACAAACAGCTGCTACCTCAAATGGGGATGCGAAATAATCAAGCCTAAGTAATTCAAATTACCTACGGCTTGAGGGGGGGTATTGGACTACATAATAGTCCATCTGTTTTGGCTTTCATATTCTAGTTGGGCCTTGGACCGATATATTCTGATTGGGCTCGTGTTTTACTTTCTTTATCTGTTGGTCAAACATCAGGTTAATCCTCTAGATAAATATTAGTTAGATATAGATAGATTTAAGTAGATTCTGATTAGATTTTATTCCCTCATTATAAATAGATTAAGGTTGTAAACCTGGTTAAGTGATGAAATAACAACTTTGATGAGCTTCCAGTTTAACGCCTCGTTCTTTTACCTATCTTTCTACCTCACCTAATCTCCACTCGCCTATGAATTCCGACAATATTTAAATGTTATATGTCGGTTGATGGATTGTGATTATCTTGTATGAATTGTTGGGTGTTTACATTCTCGCATTTACAGTTTTTATTTCTCGCTTGTAAACCGGAACATCATGTAAATTGGATGGCATGTTAAGATGGCTAATTAACCTAAGTAACCTAAAGGGACTAAGATAACATGGTTTAACATACTCGGACAAGCGCTGAGCTCTCCATGGGCACCGACATTTTATTTGCAGGTGTTTGACGCGATGACAGAGCGCGGGTTGTGGGTTATTTTGGATTCCGTGGTATATGTAGCTTAATTGATTTAGGGCATTTTAGATTTGTCATAAACATTGTCGGTATTGTATTAAATGTGCCAACTCACGATTGTTATAAATTCATACTTAGACGCTCACTAGTTCCTAGGATGACACTTGAATCTATTTTTAGTCAAATGACGTAACAAGTTGTTGGTAAGTGTTGTGAGCTGTGGGAATCTCGTCATCACTGCAGATGGATGGTTAAGTAGTTGGATGGATGGTTGTGGCACCCGTCTAGTTAGTGAGAGTGTTCTGCAGCGAATGTTATGATTATTGTATTTTAATTACTGTTATGAAACGATTACGACAAGGGTTAGGATTAATAGACGGGGGTGTTATAGTGTCATCCAACTAAGGCAACTGCTAAGGCTCTAGTTCTGTTAGTGTGAATCCACAACCATTGTTTGAGATTCCACCGCATCCTTCATGAGTACTTACAAATGAAAAAACATTATTACTATTCTTTTAAGCAAGCTTATAGAGCTAATATCGTTTATCTAACACAATGTCCCACAAGTGGAAGTTATCGATAGTTTTGAGTCACCCTTTCAAAGGTTATTCAAAAACGAATTTGACCTTGGGGGTGGGGGGAGGGGACTCCATACTTTCCAATAAAGGGAATACCATTGGACGGAGGTACTAGTACAAAAAAGCTTTTAAAGGCACCCATTTAGAGGCGGTTATTGAAGCAACTACCTCTAGATTTCCTTTTATGCTTCTAAACATATGTACGAAGGCGGTTCCTTACAAAACTCGCCTCTAAAATAGTCTTTGTTTTATATATAAGTCTATAGAATATTGTATTTTACATAGTCTATGACGGCGGTTTTTGATAAGAACCACCTTCAAATGTATTAACTTTTATATTTTTCATTGTAACATTGCTCTTCTTGTCCCACTACCACAAATTAAGGGCCTTTCACTTCACGTACAGGGAACATAATGAAATCAGGAAAATGAATGTGGAGGAAATGTAAGGGATTCCCCTATATCAAGAAGTTTGTTTAATTCTAACATAGAAACGTAATAGAATTCATAATGATTATTACCTTTGTTGTTATTTGGTTTTGAATAAAAAAGTGTTAAAGCTTATTTAAATTATAAAGAGTAAATATTAATATACACATATATAATATGTATTATATATTAAAAATTTGTACAAATTGTATATAATATATATTAATATTTAGTTAAATTTAAAAATGATAAATATTAATATTTTATAAACTATAAATATATGTATATATATTAATATTTTTTAAATAAAAATAATTTTTTAAATATATATATATTTGTTGATATTTACTTAAATTATAAATGATATATAAGATTATTTACGTAATATATATATATATATATATATATAATACATCACCAAATTATGTAGTTTATATTATTATTTTTCTAAATTATAAATGGTATTATAATATATTAATACATAATCAAATTATGTCATTTATATATATTATTTCTTTAAATTATAAATGATATTTCAATATTTATGTAAATGAAATATAATATATATAAATATATTTTGAAATAAAATATATTTTAGTCTTATTAGTATATCATGTATAGTTTATATAAGTACTTATATATATTATATAAAGTTAAAATAAATATGAATATACATGCTATATAATTTATATAAATATTTACATCTTAAGATTTATATAAATTATACATAATATATATTAATAATTAATAAATGATATATATGTTAATATTTAGTAAACTAATATTAATGTTTATATAACTTTATTATAATATATATTAATACTATAAACTATAATAATATATATTAATATTTATGGTAACTATGAAAATATTAATATTTATTTAAATTATATATCATATATATTAAGGAAAATTACATCCCCCACCCATGAAGTTTGCAAAATTACACACCGTACCCACGAGGTTTCAAAAATTACTTTCCCCACCCACGTGGTTTCCCTCGGATTACATTCGGCAACTTTTTGGTTTTTTGTTCAACTTAGGAGATGCTTAAATATTGTCCAAAATTGATAAAACTTTACATAAATGATGCTAAAGTGTTATTTTTTGGTACATCGAGAAATTCAAAGTTTTTTAAACTCATATGAGATTCGTAGGACCCAATGAAACATGTGACATGTGAACGTGTTTTTCATTGGGTCCCACATGTCATATATGAGCTTAAAGAATCTTGAATTTGGCATTGGACAAAATTATAACACCTTAGCATCGTTTATGTAAAGTTTCATCAATTTTGAACGACATTTAAATATCTTTTAACTTAAAAAAAATTAGAGTAGTTGTCGGATGTAAAACGGGGGAAACCACATGGGTAAGAAAATAATATTTGAAACCTCGTAAATAGGGTGTATATTTACGCCAAACGTCATAGGTAGGAATTGTTATTTTTCCTATATATTAATATTTGTTTATGTTCGGATTAGACTGTAAGATGAAGGAAATGAAATTTCTTTCCTTAGAATGGTGGCTGATTAAGGATAGTTATTTAACTCCTCTTTATAAACTGTATCTAAATTTAAATTATTTATTCGATTGATACGGTGTCATTTCATACCATAATTGTTTAATCTTATCCCCATTATTTTTTCTCTTTTTTCTTCTTCGTTTGTTGTTCCCTGTATCCTCTTCGACTGGCGCAACCAGAGTTTGTGATCGGGTCTTTCATCTTGAAATATACTCATTGTTCTAGCCTTATTTTTTATTTCTCCACGGTCGCCCTGACTAAAGCAACACAAACCCACCAACGGTGATTCGTCAAGTTTACGAGAATTTAGAGGAAATATAAAGAAGATTCAGGAGATCGATCGGAGCTCTTATTGTTCTCTCTGAATTTCAAGAACACCAATAACTTTTTCTGTCCTTTTCAGATTCAGTTAAACTCTATGTTGGTATAGGTTTTATTTGAATTTTGAAATCTGGCCCAAATTTGTTAGTTTGCTTTTAGGGCTACAGTTGATAACATTCAGGAGGACTCAGCAGAGAAGGAAAGTAAGGGAAACCCACGAGATGAAGAAGAAACAAACCAGAACTGAAACTATCACTACTGAATGTTATGAATGAATGAATAACCTTACAAGCGAGATACTACTAACTATATACTAGAAAGACTAACGGTCATAAAATAACCCCTTTAATCTACAGCAGCTTACATACGAATATAACATAACTTAATATATCGTAACACCCCCTCTCGAAGTTTACATTCATGTAAACTTTGAACGTGAGTGCTGCTGTGCTAAATTTTTACCATCCCCAACTTCTGTTTGATATGGGGATAGTCTCTACCAGCTAAGGTTTTTGTGAGAACATCAGCCAACTGTCGACGGGAAGGAACAAACTGCACCGTAATCACTCCCTCTTGAATCTTCTGTCGCACGAAATGACAATCCACTTCGATATGCTTCGTTCTCTCGTGAAAAACAGGATTTCGTGCGATGTAGACCGCCGACTGGCTATCTGATTTCATCGGTACTGGCAGGACATCTTCTACTCCGAGCTCGCACAAAATCCTGGACAACCAACTCAGCTCAGCTGTAGCTTGCCTCATGGACCGGTACTCTGCTTCTGCTGAAGAGAGCGCAACACTCCCTTGCTTCTTTGCTTTCCAGGACAGCGGCGCACCCCCAAGCTCGACATAGTACCCACTGATGGATCTCCTCGTATTCGGGCATCCAGCCCAATCTGCATCGCAATAGGCAGACAAATGAAAATCAGACCGTTTATTAAAGAAAAGTCCATTACCTGTTGTACCCTTGATATATCTAAGTACATGTAAGGCCGCCTTCCAGTGCAGATCAGTGGGCTGTTGCAGAAATTGGCTTAAATACTAAATGGAGAAGCAGAGATCAGGGCGTGTGTGAGCAAGGAAGCTGATCTTCCCTACTAATTTTCTGTACATCAGAGGCTCCAACAAGGGATTACCTGCCTCCTTGAGTAGCTTGATGTTAAGTTCTAGGGGACTTGTTGCTGTTTTTCCATTGTGACAATTAAACTCCTGCACCAGACTTTCAGCATAATTTTTCTGTACAGCAATGATTCCATCAGAAGTATGAATAAAGTGTATACCAAGAAAATTATTAAGTAGTCCTAGATCCTTTATCCTGAATTTTTCATGTAGCTTCTGTTTTATCATCTTTATTGTTTCTAGATCACTCCCTGTCAAAAGAATGTCGTCTACATAGACGGCAAGGAAAACCGATTTGTTTTCTCTTTTCCTAATGAAAAGGGAGTAATCGTTAAGTGACTGCTGAAAGCCATGATGCGCTAGAAAAAGATTTAATTTCTCATGCCACTGTCGGGAGGCCTGCTTTAAACCATACAAGGATTTCTTGAGCCTACATACTTGGTTTCCTTTCTGTTTTGTGTACCCTGGAGGCAAGACCATATACACTTCTTCTTTTAATTCCCCATGCAAAAAGGCATTATTGATGTCTAATTGGCAGATGTCCCAATTCCTTTTACATGCTACAGCCACTAAGGCCCAAACGGTGGTGAATTTAACTTCGGGGAAAAGGTCTCTAGATAGTCTATGCCATATCGCTGAGTATACCCCTTCACGACTAATCTAGATTTATACCTTTCTAACGTCCCATCTGCCCTATACTTTAATTTATATACCCATTTGCATCCAATGGCTTTCTTCCCTTTTGGTAATTCAACTATCTCCCAAGTTTTGTTTCTCTCTAGAGCATGAAATTCTTCCATCATTGCCCTAACCCGTTTTTATCTGTTACTGCCTCAGTAAAATCAGAAGGCTCAGTGTGTCTTTCTACAGTTCTAGCAGCAGCATATATCGCATTTAAATCAGTGGGGGGAACAGACTTAGTAGCATCATGCATTGCATTCAGTTCAGGGGTAAAAGAGGATTTATCAGCAGCATTAGCTGTGATCATTGAACTGAGAATATAAGAAACATTGTTTTCAGGTAAATTAACCGTCTTCCTTGGCTTAATTAATGTGCAGAGACAATGATCATTGATGGCGGCATGGTCTATGTCATGCATTCTATTATCAGGACACATGATGCAGCAAGAAGTTTTACCAAGTCTATCATGCATGATTTCAGAGAAAAGGTCTAGAGACTTAGCTGATTCTGTGGACAGTTCTCTGGTTTCTTTTGCACTTCCCACTATGTAGTCTTTAAGGTGCCTTGGTGTTTCTCTGTTCCGCATTGACCTTCTTGCTTGGATTGGATTGTCAGCCATGTCTTGTGGTGAGTGTGTCTCCGCTGGTGTTTGGATTTCTGCCATGTCTGGTGGTGGCAATGTCTCCGCTGGTGTTTGGGTCTCTGTCATGTGTTGGTCCTGTTTCGTTCTCTATACTGCTCTTCCTTGGCTTCCTAGATGACTGTACTCTTCAAAGTCAAAATTGCTCAAGGGTGCCAATAGAGGGTTAGCAGGAAAAATTATCTGTTCATTTGTCAGATTACTTTCAAAAACATGTTCTGTTTCATTTTCTTTATCTGTCTTAGGGTGGAAAGGGAAAATGTTTTCATAAAATCTTACATCCCTGTTAACTATGATCTTATTGTTGTCTAGATCATACAATTTGTACCCCCTCTTATTGGGAGCATAGCCTAAAAACACCCCTCTGACACAACGAGAAGCAAACTTGTCATGCAATTCATGATTAACATTTGCATAAGATAAACAGCCAAAACATTTCAGTTCCTCATATTTAGGCATAGAATTAAATATGACTTCAAAGGGTGTTTTTCCCTGAACACTATCTAGAGGCATCCTATTGATCAGGTGGACAGCAGTGAGGATGCTTTCTCCCCAAAATTTTAAAGGCGGCCTAGAATGAAACATAAGACTCCTTGTTGTTTCAAGGATATGTCAGTGTTTTCTTTCCACAACCCCGTTTTGTTGTGGGGTGTGGGAGCATGTGAGTTGATGAATGATTCCTTTTGCTTTCAGAAAATCAGATGTGACCTTAGAGGATCCCAATTCATATGCGTTATCTGTTCTGATAATTTTAACGTCCTTTCCAAACTGCTTCTTAACCATGCACAAAAAATCAATTATATGTCTGAATGCTTCTGATTTTGATTTAAGTAATTGAACCCAAGTAGCTCTTGATCTATCATCTACAACGGTCAGAAAATATGCAAAACCATCATGTGTTCTCTCCTTATATGGCCCCCACACGTCTATATGCACAAGATCAAATATTTCACTCACTGTTTCACTTTGCTTAAGGAAAGGGAACCTGTGACTTTTGGCTCTGCAACAGGATTCACATAAAAACTGACGCTTGCAAAGATGTTTATCTACTAGATTTAACTGTTCCAGTTTATTCACGGGTAGATGTCCAAGTCTGTGGTGCCATAGACTTAGAGTATCTTTACAATCAAAAGCTGATACAATTCTGCTCGTAGTGCATGAAAAAACAACACTGTTTTTACAATCTTGGCTACAATTCTTATCTAAAACGTAGATTCCAGCCACTTGCTTTCCTATCTGATGCTCGAGAGAATTTTTATAATCCTGAAATGAGCAACACAACTCATCAAAAATGATTTTTCCTGACATTTCCTTTGCTAGTTTAGCTACTGAGATGAGATTGAATTTGAAGCTAGGCAGATACAGAACCTCAGAAAGGGTTATCAACTCATTTATTCTTACTGTCCCAATTATTTGTACAGTTTGTGGGTGTCCATCAGGCATTTTTACTGCATGTGGTTGTGCTAATTTCCTATAATTATCGAATAAACCCAAATCACAGCACATGTGTTGTGAGGCACCTGAATCTATTACCAGTCTAAGGATGATCTAGCATCAGAGGTGTCAATATTTGAGCATAAGTAGTCACAGCTATGATGTGGTGCATTGGGATCTAGACATGAATGATCAGAACCTATTCTTGCACTCAAGTTTCTATCATTGAGAACATTAGAGCACACATTTCTACCAGATGTATCAGCAGAAGCAAAGTTTATCGCATCAGAGGATTCAGGATTATCATTAGATATCAGAATTTGACGAGATATCAGTTCTCCATCAGGATTATCAACAGGCATGAAATTTGCAGCAGGATTACAAACAGGCAACAGATTTTCATCAAACACAGGTGTATCGACAGCACAACCATAATTTATCGCATTAGCAACTGCTTCATCAGAAATAACAGACATAAGATTATCTACAGACATCAGAGTTTCATTTTCAGTAGGTGAATCAATAGCGCAAACAGAGTTTATCGCATCAGAGGGTGGTTTCAAATTTCCGCAATTCTCAGAACCATTACTAGTGTTAGATTTAGGGAAAGATGAAACATTACCGACGAAACTATAGCTGGCACAGTTGGAGGCTTCGCTTCTTTGTTCTTGCTCTCTACTTACATGCGCCAGGATTTTGTTTACCTCCTCAAGGCTATACCACTTCGATGCCCTATCTTGTTGATCTGTGCTTGATCTTTCTAGGGTTTCTGAAATCCCATTCTTGCTCTCTGTATTTGCGGCTGTGGCGGTGGCACTCTTCTTATCTTTAGGGAATCGCCAGTTTGGGGGATACCCATGCTTTTCGAAACATTTCTCTTCAATGTGCCTAGATTTTTGACAATGTGTACAGAACAAGGCACTGCGACCTCGGTTCTTGACCTGACTCCTGTTGTTCACCGAGTTCTTGGTTTTAGTCCGCCGCGAATGAGAGAGAGGTCTCTTGTAATTTCCCACCCATCGTTACTCCTTTCTGTCGCTCAGCTTGCATCAAGAGTGAGTAAACTTGTTGGATGGATGGAAGAGGCGACATAAGTAATACGTTCTCCCGCACTTGCTCATATTTGGGATTTAGGGCCATCAGAAACTTGATAGTTCGTCGTCGCTGTACGTACTCCCTGAATTCATTATTTCCGGAGCAAGTGCAAACCGGTGGAGTGTCTGCCGAGTCGATTTGGTCCCAGATCCCCTTCACCTTGGTAAAGAAAGCATGTATGCTGTCTTCTTCTTGCTTAATCGTTGCAAGCTCCTGTTCTAGGGCATAAAGCCTGGCGACGTTCCGTTCCTCAAATCTGGAGCAAAGTTCTGCCCAAATCGATTCTGAGGTAGGGAGAAAAACGACAGTGTCGGCGATGTCGCGTTCGAGCGCCGTCAAGAGCCACGAAATTACCATATGGTCGACCGCCCTCCATTCTTCTTGCTTCGAAACCGGCAGCGATTCTTTCTTCAGCATTCCATTTACGAATACCATTTTATTCTTTGCTGATAAGGCAATCGTCATGTTTCTCTTCCAAGCCGCGAAGCCCTTCCCGTCGAATCGCGAAGAATTAAGGAGCATTCCCGGGTGGTCTGAATTGAGAAGGTAGAGTGGGTCCTTTCTACTGCTTGCCAACTCCGAATCTTGATCCATGAGGCCGCTGATTCTAGCGCCGTTGTCAACCTTCTTCTTGCCGTTGTCATTTCCTTTCTCTGATAAATCCTCATCCGCCATAACTCACAGAATCGACAAATTGCGAGTCTCGGGG
This sequence comes from Limonium bicolor, assembly GCA_023374045.1. Taxonomy (NCBI): domain Eukaryota; kingdom Viridiplantae; phylum Streptophyta; class Magnoliopsida; order Caryophyllales; family Plumbaginaceae; genus Limonium; species Limonium bicolor. Next base: position 102,597,096 of record CM041778.1, read on the forward strand.
AAGAACGAAAAAGGAAACTTATCACGGGAAGGAAGGAGAAGGAGCACTATGGCTCTGATACCATGATAAGATTCAGGATGACTCAAGCAGAGAAGGAAAGAAAAGGAAACCCACGAGATGAAGAAGAAACAAACCAGAATAACTGAAACTATCACTACTGAATGTTATGAATGAATAACCTTACAAGCGAGATACTACTAACTATATACTAGAAAGACTAACGGTCATAAAATAACCCATTTAACCTATAGCAGCTTACATACGAACTTAACATAACTTAATATATCGTAACAACAGTTCGATTTCAAAAATCTACCATAATCTGTCGCTTTTCTTGAATTGAATGAAATGAATTACCTGTCTGTTAAAGTGTGCTTTGTTATGAATTCTGATGAGGGGTATGTAAGATGAAGATGAACTAGCTTTAAGTAAAATACTCATATAACTGAATCCATGGCCACTGGAATGAGAAGAGAATGGCTTTGTGACGAATTCTAATGTGCAGATTCCGGTATAGTAGAGTGATAGCTGAAATGAGAGAGAATGAGATATCGAGTAATAGATGGTGAGGGGTTTGTAAGACAAAATGAAATAGCTTTTTCTATGCAATCTAAGCGTAGCAGCGAGAATATGTGGATTTAGAAACATGGAATTGCAAATGAGACTTGGATGGTGATTTTTTCGGTATGAGGGGTCTATAAATGGCTCTTGACTAAAAAGCCTAGATCTTAGAATTTTTCATTATGTGGACGGTGAAAACCCATTATCCTGCATCCGTCAAAGAACTACTTTATCGTCCGTCTTTCTAAGAAAGCTTTAAGGGCAATGCTAGTGAGCACTACCCTCTCTCAGTGGACTCCACATGGACTTAGGCCCTAGAGGCAGAAATTGACTAGAGTCGCCACCTAGTTTGACCTAAGATAACAATGAAAGAATATTGGGTTCTAATAACCTTTAGTTTACTTTGAAACTGTTGCCTACGGATAAGATGTATCAGGTAATTGCAGAGATTCTATATGGGTTTGCATTAGGTTGCACCCCTTGGAAGCGACAACGACCATTACTTTGGATGGTGCCTGAGAAAACCTCGGTCTCCAATTGTCGAGATTTTCTTTTTACAAAACCTTATTAGAGAGATTCAATGTGAATGGGGCACAAGGATAGGATAGGAATATAGTAGAAAAAGTCTGAAGTGGTGAGCTTTTCTGCCAAGCTAGCACCAGGAGGGTTGTTGATGAATTGAGAGTACTGAATGAATCCCGACTGGAGGGTCGGGGAAATTTTGAGGCCAAAGTAGATGAAGCCAACTTGAAGTTTATCAGTTTGAGGATTTTATAGAGGCTAAAGGGGGGTTTGAGACGCTTTCTAGTTTTTCAGGTATTTTTGAAAGATATGACTGTCACCTTGGAGTTTAAAGGAGATTTGAATGTTTTGAAAGGTATTGGTACCGCCATTGAGTTGTAGAGGGGTTTGATTGTCTTGACAGGTATTTTGATTTACAGGTAGAAATTTGAGGACATTTTGGTATGTTTGTGGTGATCAAGGGTATTTTGGTCATTTTTTAGAAGGTACGAGTATTTCGGTCATTTGTGGAGTTCGATCTTTGGGATGGGTGAGTCCTTGGAGTGACCGGAAATTAGAAGTGTGAGGGATATTTGGATTTTTTGGTAGTCGGGAATCAGGGGTGTTCGAGGGATTTTCCGTTTTTTTAGATGATCAAGAATTAAAGGTCTTTAGGAGACGGGATGAGGAGCATAGGGACATTCTAATCGTTGCGAGAGTTGATGAATCTTTTTTTATCATTTGTGATGCTTAAAAGGGTGGTTGGGGCTATCCGTCAGTGTTTTAAGGTTTCAAAACATTAAAGGTTCTCTGGGTTTAAGATTCTTGAGAGTATGAACCTTTAGAAGTTCATAGTTCTGAGAAATTGAGATTTAAGAGAAGTTTTGGATTTTAGAATTTCAGAAAACTTTGGAAATTAACCTAAGTGTTTTGAAGTTAAAGAGTTTCAAGATTTAAAAGTCTTTAGAGTCGATGTTGAGTCTCTTGTTGAGTTTGAGTCTGAATGTCCTTTGTAAGGCTTGATCCCACTGACACGTTCGAGTTGCTTAGAGGTTCAAGATTGCTAGGAGAATTTAAGGGAAGAATTCAGTAAAGTTGGAGGAATTATAAAGGTTTGGGGTTGATGTTGAAGAAATTACTAACATAAGCAGTAAAACCTAGCTACACTAGGCAAGTGCACCCAATTCATTGTAATACAACAAGTGTCGTATCCACAAGGAAATTGGTTTCTAATTCCCAAACATTGGTATCTTAATATATTGTAATAAAAACTGTATATGGGGGTTTAGCCGGAGGCAAGCTTATTTGTTTGTAAACACAAGGAAAACAATAATATAGTAAACTAAAATGTTTAGGTGGATTGGGTGGAGAAGTACTCTTGGACATTGGGTATCACCTAAATTGCCCAACTACACTCACACA